>JACJUY010000149.1:170359-234582 GCA_014220935.1 Platorchestia sp. MABIK
CCGGTAACAACGCACCAGTACCGGTAACAACGCACCAGTACCGGCAACAACGCACCAGTACCGGCAACAAGGCACAAGTACCGGCAACAAGGCGCCAGTACCGGCAACAAGGCACCAGTACCGGCAACAAGGCACCAGTACCGGCAACAACGCACCAGTACCGGCAACAAGCGAGGCGCGCAGTGCGGCAGGCAGCGTGTGGCCGGCAGCTCAATAGCGATAAGTAATTCAGGTGCCAGGCTTGGTGCATCATTCACGGGCCTGTGGCGAGTGTGGCTGTTTGTGCGCCACATGTGTGACTGTTTGTGTACCACGTGTGGCTGTTTGTGCACCACGTGTGGCTGTTTGTGTGCCACGTGTAGCTGTTTGTGTTCCGCCATGTGGCTGTCCTTGTGCCTCCATGTGGGTGTAATTATGTCGCCATGTGGCTGTCCTTGTGCCGCCATGTGGCTGTTCTTGTGCCGCCATGTGGCTGTCCTTGTGCCGCCATGTGGCTGTCCTAGTGCCGCCATGTGGCTGTCCTTGTGCCGCCATGTGGCTGTTCTTGTGCCGCCATGTGGCTGTCCTTGTGCCTCCATGTGGGTGTAATTATGTCGCCATGTGGCTGTCCTTGTGCCGCCATGTGGCTGTCCTTGTGCCTCCATGTGGGTGTAATTATGTCGCCATGTGGCTGTCCTTGTGCCGCCATGTGGCTGTTCTTGTGCCGCCATGTGGCTGTCCTTGTGCCTCCATGTGGGTGTAATTATGTCGCCATGTGGCTGTAATTGTGTCGCCCTGTGGCTGTCCTTGTGCCGCCATGTGGCCGTTCTTGTGCCGTCACGCGGCTGTCCTTGTGCCGCCACATTACACACAATGAAGGCACTTGGATCAATTGGAGGCGTGCAAACAGGACGAGTGTGGGCTCGTTTAAGTTCGTCGCTTGCGTGAAGTACGGGGGTGAAGTAATAAACATTGGTGCACAGGAGAATTAGCGGTATCATTAACATACAGCGCGACGATGTCTCAGGTTGATGCAGAAGTAAAGCCCAGTTTTTGAATGGGTGCTTAAAATTATATTTGTCAATTATGTATATTCTCTTATAAGCGTAATATATTTATGTGGCCAAGCTGAACGATTTTCTTACAGATTATCTCCGTTACGTTCATATTTTTCATAAATATTGTCATCCATGTTGGCATCATCTAAAGATCACACGAGAAATTTCTACTGTACGAGTTTCATGAAGGTCTAGTGCAAGTGCGGCAGCGAAAGATTAGACGTTAGTTTAAGCCTCCCTTACACCTAAAAAAAAACCTTCCGAAGAGAGGCAGGAGGAAGGCACCATTTAGTGTGGAGATAAGGAAACGCGGAATCTATGTAGAAGGGGCATAGAAAAGTAAGTTGAGAAAGAAGTTTATTCAACAAGATAAAAGTTGAAGAAGAAAGTAGTTGGTGCTGAAAAACAGGACAGTAGTGAACCGAAAAAGGTGGTCCTCAATATAACAAAAAAAACTTTTATTTTAACACAGAGAAGGCCTACCCTCACGTTTCCTCCTGGGAGTGATAATTCCCATAGATACAAGAGTTGTTTCCTCTCGAAAGCAGGTGCGGAAGCGAAATCGATTCAAAACATTTGTAGGGATGATGTAGTGAATGAAATGTTGCACGAGATAGTTTTCTCCTTTTCGAAGTAGGGATTTCACTTCGAAAGGTGGGCCAAATAAAGGTCGTCCAAAAACACTTGATTCCGATCAGTTGAATGTTCTTCTGTCCGCGAATTCACCTGTTACCACCAGGGAAATTGCAAGACAGAAGGCGTGGCCCATACAACCTGCTTCAGATTTCCGTTTGTTTCGAGGACTACAGAACCATTTTAGTGGATTTAGGTTAACAACAAGATAAGAGACTGAAAATAATTGATCGGTATTTTTATTCTGAACCTAAAGAATTTTAAAAGCAAATCATTTATAAGCTTGTTGAAAGGTGGAATGAGCTCATTGAAAGCAATGAGGCGTATCGTTAATGAATTAACATTTCCATCATCATTGCCTTATTCATTTTTACCCAAGATCTTTAAATCGGACATTACTATCGCACCAAACAAATATGCGACCAAAAGAGTGCATTTCTAACCGACGACCACGAAATTTACATAAAAGATGGCCTTATTTCAATGTCGGATAAATTCAATTATTCTATTAGTTAGTTCAAAATTCCCTAGCCAAAACAAAGGCAATCTCAGGAAAGCGAAAACTATAAAGCTTTTAATATGGACTGTAGAAAACAGGGTATCTGTGCATGATGTTTGTTCCCACACAGGATACCCTGCGCTTGGGAACAGCAAGTAATGAAAGAAGAAGAATAAAAGACAAAGAAGAAGTAGCGAAGAAAGCATGAAAAGTAAATGAAGCAAAGTGAGAACGAAGAGTAGGAGTCCTGAAGGCCTTTCTATAGCTGAGATCCTCTAACGAGGAACTCAATCTTTTATTCAGTCAGATAAAAACGCAACAATATAATTAAATACGGTAAATAAAACATTTCATCAACTATTGACATGTACATTGTATCAGTAGTACAACGGTGCTGGAGTGCGAGCATGTGAGGATTTCGAACGGAATTTCGGCAAATGTGACATGCAGGAGAAAGTTTACATGTCGCATGCAGGAGAAAGTTTACTTGCAGGGTGGACTCGCCAGTTCAGAGTACTTCTTGGAGTTTGTCTTCATGCAACGAAGACGTAGTCAAAAAAATAGAAAAATTGCGGTATCAAAAGCAAGGTGTCTAGGCATAGCAGCAGCAGAAAGCAAATTACCGATAAGAAAAATGGTGGGAAGTAAATCGAAACGAAAAGCAGGAGAACAGAGTAGATTAAAACCAAGAATAACAATAAAGACCAAATCAAAATAAATAACAGAAAAGCGAGTAGCATTTAACACCGTGAAAGTTTCACCAGTTAATAGCAATATAGTCCAGCACGCAAAAATCGTTCAATTTGTGTCATTTAATATATATATTTACTTTTTTTTGCTCGGACCTCTGTCGGAAACATTTAACATTCATTATCAGCAGTACAAAATTTCTCGCGCACGTTATGTAAACTGTTAAAATAAACGATGTTCATCATAAATAGTCACTGGAAATTTATTATGACACTAAACGTTGCTCCATTTGAGCAAGTGCTGCCGCGACTGCGAGTTGCCCGGCAGGTAACGCAAGTGTCGGAGTGTCCGTCTATCTGCCCAGCAATGTCCGCCTCATGAAACTGGATATCGAATAATTATTGATTGCTTTGTGATACTTTCAGAAAACTAGTTCAACATTACTCGCTGTCACTCGCAGCAACAACACAACTCCACATGGGTTTGAATGTTTTATCAATCAATTCATATTAAAACAAAACTAACGTTGCGGGCTGATGAACGAAGAATGAGGTCGAAATTCCATCATATAATTCCATATCTGTCAAACGTTTTATTCCAGTAGGCTCTATTGCGTGGGAATGATCTGGGGCCTAAAAACCTTTAGAGTTACAGTGTTTCAAGAGTAATTTTTAGTTTAAATTCACACTTCGTAAATCATAGATAAGAATAGTTGTATTAAACTATAATGCTGAGGACATGACGTAAAGAAGGGCATAAAAACGAACTCCATTAACCAAATTTGCTGCGTCTTTTTCGGATGAAGGAAGCGTTGTATTTAAAATACGATACACTAAGCTAATAATCTGCACGTGAATGATGCAAATGTCCCGCGCATCTATTTATGAGGCTCATTTAAAGGTGTAAAGAGCAAGTAAATATTTGTGCAAACAGGTATAACTTCAAATCAGATATGAAATTAAAATAGCTAGTCGTCTATTACACAAAGCACATGTGTAATAATTGTGCCAGTGTTTTTAAAGAATGCACCGAAGGAAAAGTGGGTCGTTGAAATTCAATTGCGCGGCCACAACACCCAGGTAGCAAGTATGATAAATCTACTTTTGTGCCACATACAGCGTCAGGAGTGAAGTAATAACCGTCGCTAAGTACTGCATCACTCACGCCGGACTCCCACAACACATCTACACCAAGTTTACATTCAGTTATGAAGATCCATGAAGCATTGACACAAAAACGTCCTCAAGGCTGCTTCCACACGCGCCACGAGCTCCCCTGCAATAAGGGCACAGAAGCGGCCGTGACCTTCCCAGTACATCTCTGCCCTTGTGTACACCAGCAGCTCCTTTTTTAGTCTTCGCGGGGACTTATGATTACCTCTATAAATGTCTCGAGGCCAATTATTTTCGTCTGTGATGAAAAGTGAACCCTTACGTTTTAGAGCAATTGTGATTAGGCTCCCTACAGAAATGTAACTTACGTATATAATCGAATGGACAGAATAATAGCACGAAAATTATCCAATTTTTCCTAGATCGAATATCAAAGATATCCTATTCTATTTTGAAATACAGCAAAACAACTCTCGAATCACCCAGAAGACGTCATGACTGCTTCCAGAATAAAAATGCATAAGACTCGGAGTTAAAATATTTAAAAATGGCAGTGATAGAGCAAGTATTGCGGCGATGATATATAGCAGATCGAACATCGTGTACGCTGGCTGATATTTAGTCGGCCAAGTAATATAAGATGACACGTATCAAAGCCTAGTTTCATACTCGATAAGGATATGACGTAGGTTTGACATCAAACTGCATATTTGTCAGCACTTAATGGGTTGTTCACGAATGATATGAACCATTGTCATAAAATAAGCAAACGTGCTCGACTACTCAAGCCTAATCTGGGAGTCAATAAACTAACCCAACACTCACACACAATTCATCATTCTTCATTTTTGACGTTGTTTAGTTCAGCTGCATGCTCTTTTATATTTCAAAGCGAGGAATTTTCAATTCTTCAATGGTAAAAAGAATTTTCTTGCCAGGAGTATAAGTAATAAATATTCGTATGCACTCGAGATTCTCCCAGAGTTATGAGGCGTCGTTCCAATCCTTCACTATGTATTATTGGAATTGCAGGCACTTCATATGTTCATATCATTCTGAAAGTGCGTAATTTCATTTCAAGACGTGATTAGATAAATTAATTTCACACGAACAATAAAATTAGAAAAACTGAAAGCTTAACTGTGTAAATATGAGCAGTAAACATAAACATCATCGGACAGAAGGAAGTTTTAGATCACTAATTTTTTTGTCATGGCATAATTACCAGTAGACTGGGATCCAACATACAGCTCACCTGAGCCCCTCAATATAAATGCATGACTCAAACGTTATTATAGGTGCTGCAGAATACAGCTTTATACCGCTTTCTTCATTTCAAGTTCAGAGTAAAATAGGTCTTTCAAAAAAATTGTTAACCCAATTAGGTGTGTGAAATTTGTGTTCAGATCATTGATCGAGAAACACTAGAGCGGGGAAATTCGTTGAACTTGTCGATGTACCACGCTCAAGTGCCGGGTCAAACAGCAGCGCTGCATGCGAGGACTTGACAAGATCCGAGTTGGGACCAGTCTTGTCTCAAGTCAGAACTTCACGCGCTCGCCTCACAGAGGCATAAACTTGTGAACTATTCAATTCAAATTTTCCTATCTATTGGGAGAGATTTGAAGAAAGGGGAAGTCTTAAAGATTAAATAATACCAAAAAAATGGATTATGGAAACTGCAGCCATTGCAGTTGAGGTTAACAAGTTGACGACAGGCTGATGGGGCCATCATGAAAAACGAGTATAAACGAAGTATATGAATGAATGATGAAGGTGAATGCAGGATACGAATGTATAACGAAGTTAGAAGCAGGATAGAAATGCACGACGAATGCAAAAGCAGAATACGAATGGACGATGGAGCCAGAGGCAGGATTCGAGAGGGTGTTGAAAGTAGTGCCATGTAAGATACGAGTGGATGACGAAGGCAGTAGCTTACGAGCGCGTTGTTATCGAAGCCTGAAGCAGGGAACTAGCGGATGACAGAGGCAGAAACAATATACGAGTAAACAACAAAGGTAAAAGCGTGAAACCAATAGATGATGAAAAAATAAGAGAAAAACAAATGATTTATAAATTCAGGTAGAGAAAAAATAAAGTTTCGACGAGATCAAGAGTCTTTACTGCAATCTATGAGCATCGACCTCATGACCAGAGCACAATCACGATAAAAATCTTTTCAAGTTCCAAACATTTCTCGGCATATTGCAGAATCATTCAAGCTTTAACAAAGTTCACGCAAAGACATTCATTTTGAAAACTTAACAAGTCTAAAATTAAATTTAGATCTCCGATCTCAAAAGAATTTTCTAAATTTTCCTTCGTAGTCGAGCCTTATAGTTCTGATGGACATTGTCATTCACTGATAAAAACAACTAAGACAACCTCAAATTAGTGCAAGATTTTACAGTGCGATGTTCGATTTTACCACAATGCGTAAAATTATTTAACCATTTTTGAATGTTTATGGACTAGAATTCACAACGTCACATCAACCAGGAATTGAATTAAGTTTAAAACAAACCCGACAGATTTGTTACACTTAACTTGTACTTCAATTGAATGTAAGCAAATGCAATAGGATTAGATTTCGCATGAAACGTTCATCCGAAGTTGGAATTATACCCGATCTATGAACCTCAGAAAAATAGCGCTCGTATAAGTCTCAACACAAAAAAACACAAAAAGTGTGGCACATACCGATGAGCAATACATTATTTTTTTAGATTTATCTTAGTTTGAACACAATTCTTTGGCACGAAATAATAAAATGCAAACACAAATATTATGTAGATATTAGTATGGCGCATCAGAAAGAAGTCAAAAAAATTTGCACGGTTGCATTGAGATTTTTTCTAACATTCCAATCACCAGCCATTAATACGCATCACTAAAATAGTATTACTCAATCGTGAATGGAGGGTAATTTCTATCTATTCGTCTGCCATAGGAATGCACAACACTCCCAGCGAACTGAGTATGCGTCAGCATAATCGAACCAAAAATTAAAGTTGAAAACAAATCTGAACACACATGAGCACTGGCATGATCTAGCGTCAAGCTAGGGCAAGCTAGCACTTGGTTCACGAGTGTGAAGAAAATTATCGAAACAGATTAGTAACAAACTCTATATTAGCATTCATTTGACTAAACACGCAACTAATTATCACCTATTCTAAAGCATTTGAAGAGACCACTTCACTTATAATGAAAAGAACTTACATTAGCGTGTTTTCTTTAATCAAAGAATCCCTGTGACGTCATAACCGACTGTTCTGGATGTAAATGGATCGTACGTCATAGAGCGTCAGCAGTGGCGGAAGTTGTCGTACACCTACAGTGTGGCATTTAAAGTCGCTGTCTCAGCCTAAATATCATCCGTGAGCGAATGCTATTTTTGGAGTGCCTTCTTAAACAATTGTTGGCCGTGCCCAGGACATGCGAAGTACAGGATGTAGCTAACGGGAAATGCGCTAACAAAATTTTGAAGAGTTAGAAAGATGGCAGAACTAAATGACTGTAAGTGCAAACAGTCATCAAGAATAGGATGCTTATAAAAGTTCTATTTCGTAAAGTTAAATTCAGTAACACAATTAAATAATGCCACCCGTCAAAGCAACAAGCAGCTCAGTTTTTAAAATTACAATTGAAAAGAGTAAAGATAAATGTTCTAAGAATAATTTCAAGCGGCACACCACAAGTACGACGTAATAATTGTTCCTCTTTATAACCGACGCAAAGCGCCAAACGAGTCCATCAACGAATACTATATATGAATACAAGTTTCTTTGTTCATTTTCGGCAATACTCATTGTTTATGAAAAACCAATTCAGGTTTCTGTCCTTCAGAGAGTAGCCACTGTGATTTGATCGTCAGCCCTTGTTGTCAGTAACCAATAAGCCGTAATGTCGCTCCGTCATACGTTCCGAATTTCGCATTCTCCCTAAATTAACCAAATGAGAACATTTGATACAGACCACGATTAGTTAAAGTCGAACACGAGTTGGTGTATACTACATGCGGAGCCTCTGGATTATTTGCTACCGACACACATGGATGTCAAACCGATCATGTACTGAACGAAGTTATTAAGGGGCTCCTTCCGAATCTCCCGTTTTCTCGATGAGCTATTCAAAATAAATTCATTTCTAACAGATATTAGCTATTTTATACTGAATGTAATATCAACCGGTTACAATAATCACTATTTCTTGCATTCGTTCCTTCAACACACGGAGCAATGCACGAAACTATTGAACTTTGCTGTGGGACGTTGCAGCAATGTGTCATAATTGTTCTGTAAGATAAATAGTATCATATTAATTGCTTTAAAATTTACTTGAGCTTCATTTAAACATGGATACTCATTGCATAAGACTGGGAACACACTCAGAACTTTACCAATGAGTAGGGATTTAATACTTTCCATTCGGTTTTTGAATACATGAAATTCAACAACCAGTACAATTCAGGCACAAATGAGTATCAACATACGCCTAACTCTGCTAACCATAAAACTCTACTGAACGCACATCGCTCGTAAAAATTCAAATCACAAATGTCAATTGTATTATAAGACACAGAGATATTGTCACAAAGGCAGTCTTCGCGATCGACGCGCCACAAGCAGGATTGATCTGGATATCCGGAGAGCTTCTCCAAGACAACACTGACAGGGTTGCCGGATAGGTCGGCCAAAATCACACATTGTAGGCTTTCTTCCAGAATTTTGGTACAAATTTATCGTAGCATTCGGCAGCCATGCAGGTTGGCCAGTTGCTGAGTGATCTTAATGATTAAACTGAGTTGGAAGAAGTCCAACCTCGACAACTTCGGCCAGAAAAAAGCCAACCTGTAACCCGATTGCGCGGCCTCCTAAGTAGCCAACTCAACCAAACGGTACACTAATACGATCGTGGAGATCACCAAATTGTGTTTGGTTAACACCAACGTTTAAATAAATAAAAACATGCGAGTGCAGCCGCCCATTTTCAGCAGCATTGGATGAATTCATTTGGGATGGCCACTGTATCATTGATTGATCATAAATTAATTTTAGCTTACCTTATCACAACAAATGTGTTCAATAAGAGGAAGGATACAGGCACCATTTAGTATGTAGTTGAGGGAACGTGGAATCTGTGCACAAAGTGTGTTCCCGCTTGTGCATAGCAGTAAGTTGGGAAAGAAGGTTAAGAAACGATAAAAGTTGAAGTAGAAAGTAAGACATGCTGAAAAACAGAAGAGCAGTGAACCGAAAAAAAGATGGTCCTTATTAAAAAATACTTTGTTTCAACAAAAAAAAGGCCTTGCTAACTCTTATCTCGGTACCTCACATTTTTCCCCTGGGAGAGCTAATTCTCGTAGACAACAATTATTGCATCCTCCTCAAAGGCCGCTGCTTCATTCATTTGCGACCTGTACTGGGGCTGAGCAGACTTGTGAGGTGCGCAGTCCAATCCAAAGAACTAACACTAGTCACTGGACTTAACTGGAATACCTGAGTTCAATTTACACACTACCCATTCATCTTCCCGACGACCGAGTGAGTCAGGAAGCGAAGTATCGACAACCGATTCCCTTGAGTACGGGGTTTGATTCTTCGTGCAGGCTGAATAACGTGTCAAGAGGGCCTTCTGACGGCATGAGGTTGCGGGTCATATTCAGCCTATACGCGAATGTTCTTCCCCCTTACTTGAGAATAATGATCACGTCTGGATAACGAGCAAACGTGAGCATAGATATTCTAGAGCACAGTTGGAGGAGAGTATTGCAGCGGAAACCTTTTTTGAGCATGATTAAAATTGGTAAGCCATGGAGAACAAGCTCTTAAACGTCTATTCAGTTAATTCGGGGATACTGAGTCACAAATGGACCATCCTGTGAACTAATCAAGTGACAGGAAACAAATGCAGACAGAATTCTGAGGCACACACATGCCTTTAGCGAGTTACTAGGCGCTGGCGGTGGTCAAAAAAGGACTATAATAAAGTTATTTAGACAAGGAGAAACTTCCCAAAAACAAAAAGAGACGAGGTTTTCTAAAATAAAAAAATCCTTGCAAGATTCATTTCTATATCAATTCAGCCGCCAAAATGATGAGAGACATGTTTCCAACATTCATTGTAGAGCAGATATCACGGCATGAGCAATTTGAGCTAAATTTACTTCTTCTAATTAAATTTTTTGGTGCTTGATTTCTGAGTAAAACGCGTTGAAACATCATCTTGTCGAAACACTTCCTTCATCATCAGTATAATTTCATTAAACTAAGGCTGGCAAAGTTAGGTTGTGCCAACAATGAAAAATATAATAAAAATGAGAACTTGTGTACAAAAACTAAACAAGCTCCACATATTGGAACGGGTATTATACACTAACAATTTACCAAATCTGTTCGTAAGGGTGACCGTCCACTTTTTAGCTCGCATTCAGAGGTTTAGTTCGTAAGGTTGTACCCAAGCCCTGCACAGGCATAGATTGATCACGTTCAGGCACCTGAGTAGTACAATGGCTCAGAAAAGCAGAAGCGATAAAATATTCGAAAACTATTCACAGGGCTGTATTTTAACCGCAACCAGCCACTGACGCCATCACCACAAGTACTACTTTCACTACTAAACTACCACCCTAAGCATTCTCTCACCTGGTGCAAAGGAATAGGTTAACACTAACTACGCTAAAATTGTGTAAAATGATCAATGGATGGTACCAACGATAAAAAATACTCACTGACTGCACGGCAGAGGCAGGAGCAGGAGACGACGTGGTTGTTGGAACAAGATAAGAGTGGAGGACCAAGGCAGTAGCAGGAGACGACGATGTTAACAGAAGCTGAGACCTAGCGAATGGCAGGAGTAGAAACAGGACGCGAGTGAATGACTAGAGGACGAAGCTGGATACGAGTGGATGATGAAGGGCGAAAAGAAAAACATATTGTCCGACTCATTCAGATAAAGAAAAAACTTACGACGACAGCGAAATGAAAGACATATTGAACTGTTAGGATAAGATAGTGTTCACCGCCTTTTAATAGGAAATAACTCGAAATTTGTAAAAAAAAATTCGAAACAGTGGTTTATAAGCATTTTCACAGGCCTCGACAAGGGCGCAGTAAGTAATCTGAAATTGGCATGTTTTTCTTGGCAACGCGCATCAAGCCTCAATTTCCTAGCGCACAAGTGATAAATCGCCACCAGCTGCACAAAGTAGCATTGATCCTGAAATGTAAGCACTGGCCCGACTGAGCAGCCTCACCACCCTCAAACTGCTTACAAAAAAACCTCCAACACTAGCATCATTTGCGTAAAGCGCATCTTTATCAGCTCCCTATCTATCCTTCTCCGTTTCACCTCTTCTCTTCCCGACACACTCTGTGTCAAACTTTCTTTCCGTCTTTTCTATAAGCATCGTTCGTTCGTAGCCGTTTGCTTGATCTAACAACAGCTAATTTTGAGGAAAAGTCTGTCAACGGAGGTTAAGTTAGCGGGCACCATATATACGTGTTCACTGAATTACAGGACGTAGAGAGACGATTGCGAAGTCTGCGAAGTTATCGAGAGGTCAGTATGCAGCGAACGATCTGCTGTTAACTTTCAGGTTTGTGAAGAGATTAGGCTACACCGTGAAGGTAAGACTTATGGCCCAACTGCCAATACTTATGAAGCAGCTGCTAACAGTAAGTATTGGATAACCGAAAAGGACCCGCCTCATCCACCCCCCAACTACCACTGGGATGTTCGAATAAACCAATTAGACCCCCCATACACACCACCCAACCATCAATTCATTGAAATTATCCATTAATTGTGGCAAATGAGTAATCAAAGTGAATCCAAGTTTCTCATTAGGAAACATCCACCACAGCGCTACTATTTGATGCGCTGCGTTGGTTCAATTTCATATCAGATACTTTTATGTATCATACTTGCAATTTGTTGCTCTGTAAACGATCAAAGTTTTTCAACTGCAAGTTACCTCCTGTTCACGCAGAATTTTTACTTTATGACTACATTTTATACCTAATCAATGCTTGAACGATGGGATTCATGAAAATTTAACTGAAAAAATATTTTACTTTGCTGAACCGATTATTTGAGAAGTGATAACTCAATTAAAACTCTGAACCATCGTTGCATAAGAACAAACGTGTTATATCAAGCACTAACTCCGCCACTTTGGGTCAAAAACACAATCTTACCTAGTAATACTCTTGGTGTGTTTACTTATTTATTTATTTGTTCGATGTAAGCTTCTTCTGTCTCTCTGTGACGCTCACAACGACGCTCAATGACCGTATCTGTGATACGAGTTTCACCAGTGCACAAGTACAAGAATATTTAAATAGCGGGTACTATTGGGATGGGTTTATTTGTTTGTCATCCACATCTGGAAAATTAATCGAGGAAAATATTGAATCCCGTCATTTTTCACGGGCCCTGTACTCTACAGAGTTGTACAATAATAAACAGTTCACTGGTTTCTGGCTTCCTGGGCTAGTCTGGCCGTGCAGCTGACCAGTGTAACAAACACGGAAATAAGCAGCACAAAATACAAAAGTAAATGTAAAACATGTACACTACTGAGCATATTGGTTGTCTTAATGACATCCCAAAAACCTCAATGTGAACACTACATAATGACGAAAATTTTGGGGTTTTTATTTCAATTCATTCATGTTGAGGTAACTGTTCTGCGTCCGCCTCTGATTCATTCAAATAAGGAAAATTAGAGAGGGAGAACAGCCTTTTTTACAAACAAGTTCACCACACACGTTTAGTTGTTCAAGCAATCCGAATGAAAATAATTATGACATATTCATTTCTATATCATTTATATTTCATACCGTGGAATATGATTCCAAGAAACAGAACTTCATCTGTTGTATTTTGAGGGCGCGAGTAGATCAGTAGTAACAGACGGCACTGTTGCTGCTGATGCTATGGCTCGTACAACACCACGTGACATGGGAGAGCATTTTCATCTCAACAGGCTCTCTCACTTCTACGGATGTATTATTTAAGTAAGCTTAAAGAACGAGGAATTTACATTCATTTCAACAAACGAAAAATTTTAAACATTTTAAAGTTATGTTAGATGACGATTTCAGTTAAACCAATCATATCATGATGAGAGTTACTACAAATGTTACTATCTCACTATAATTATAGTAAGAACTCTGATTATAACCAAAATTAATTCAAGCAAAATTAGAAAAAAAAACGAATGATAAGACCTAGGGAATTATGATTCTAACCTCATAATTTCAAACCGCCTACCATAAAGGGTAAGTATTGCTACTTGGCTAGCTGATTTGCTTGTAAGCACCTTCACTTTGCACCATGTTATTAGCTCACACTGAAAAAAGTAACTGATAATGTATTGGTTAAAATTCCTGAAGCCATCACAAACGGTGTTCAAGAAGTTCTATCTTAACGATTTGGCAACACTGTACGAGGTCCAAGCTATCCTACCAGACGGCAGCAACCTCGACGCTGCCGTACGGCACCAGTTACAAAATCGCACGGCTGGCAAGGCAGGGCATCGCCACTGCGGCTGTGGGTGCGGTCACTGTGTTCGATTGCCTGGGTTTGACACTCAACGCCTCTCTGACTTTGGCTCCATAATGGATTTAGACAGATCTTCAAGAATAATACACATCTTCAACTAATAGTTCATATATGCATGCATGAGGTTCACGTAAAACAGATGTCTACAATTTAAATGAGTAATTTTGTAGCAGAACACTATAAAAACCGATTTTCCCTTCACATAAACTTCGAAATTAAGAAGATAAGCGGCAAGACTGTTCAAAAATATAAAATCTTGACTGTATAACGAACGAAAAAGTAAGTTAAATACTGGGAGTAATGTCCGTAGACATTCTCCCACAGCAGAATTCACGACCTGAAAACTGGAATTTTCCGGTCCCGGCGAAGCACCATCCGCTTTTTGAAGTGAGTCATCGACCTAAACAGAAGCACGCGGGCATCTTGCTTCAAAATTTGAGGACTTCACTTCAATTACCGAGAAATTTTGATCAAATTTGTAAAAGAAATTGTTTATGGCGAGTTGCTATTTTTTAAGCACAAGAATTTTCTTGGATGATTACGTTAGACAGCTTATCCCAAGGTCTTCATAGAAGCATGAAAGCAAACTGCACGGGCCAAATTGACTTGCGCAGCGTGAAATGTTTTAAATCTTTAAGCAGATGCATAGCGCAGACCAAATTCTTCTTTATAAGATATTTAAAATCTTCTTGCACGATCATCGCTCCGCGGTACATATGAATACAAAATTAAAGTTAGAAAAATTACAGTCCTTTTTAGACGGAAAGTTCTGAACATAAGTCACCCGGTCTGTACTCTTTCGAATCACCGCAGCAACACACAAAATAGAAATAAAATGTTAACACAACGGAATAAATAGACAACTTGAGCATCCCAAAATTTGCCTTCACCTCAAGCGCATGAAACACTGTAGCTATAGTTGTAGTCCACTCAGTCCAGAGCATCTCAAACGTTAGCAGGAACGTTTTATAAAAAACGTTCTTCGAAAACGCAATATCTTCAGTTACATTGATCTATCTTTAATTTGTTCTTTCTTGAAACATCATTTGCACTAAAAGTCCATATTTGATAGAAAAATAAATCTAAAGAATGAATACTGGGCAGCTCTGCTTGTTTGCTCGCGATAATGTTGATGGCATCAACACATTGTCGGTCTGTGTGCAAACATTCTCTTATCTACACCTGCGCCTCGAGTGGGGCGCAGGGTAGTGATAACGATCCCTTTATAACATCATCGTGAGCCTCAGCATTTCTCATCATAATATTAAACAAAAAAGCTTTCACAGAGTTCATAGAGCTTCAGCTTAGTTCATAAAGCTTCAGCCAAGCGCAGCTTGCTTGTATCTGAACTCGCTGCAACACGGCACTGGCACTCCTCTGTTGGTGCGACATTTGGTGCAGGAATAAAAGATGAATATACAAGTCCAAACTACATCAAGCTGTACGTCTTAAAAAATTGAAGTATTAACTTAGAATTGCTACACAACTAGATTGTCAGTGAGGTACAGAAATATTGGGGGTATATGGCCGAGATAGATGAATGTGTGTCCGCCCCATTACTACATAATACATCTCAATCTGAATTAATGCATGTAGGCGAATTTTTGGACAATTGAACTCGCAAGTGAAATGTACTTTTATGCGTATTTTTACATGATTATTCAATCATCCATCAATTTTCAGGCCAAAATACACAATGGGAATATAAATGAGTAAAATGGATTTAGACAAAGACTTGAATATTTTTAAATTAGAACATTGAATTTTCCAACAAATAAAAAAGAAAATCGCCGTTATCAATCGTGAAATGAGTACCGTTTCTCGTTCCTCTCGATAAAGGTTTATTCTTTCTTGTTCCTTTCGAAAAAGGTTCATCCTCTCTGGTTCCCCTCATGAAAGGTTCATCCTTTTTTGATCCCCTGGAGAAAGGTTTATTTTTTCTTGCTCCTGTCAAGAAAAGTAGATCCTTTCTTTATCCCCTCGAGAAAGTTTTATCCTTTCTTGTTCCTCTTAAGAAAGGTTTGTCCTTTTTTTTCCTCTCGAGAAAGGTTTATCCTTTCTTGTTCCTCTTAGGAAAAGTCCTTTCTTGTTCCTCTTAGGAAAAGTCCTTTCTTGTTCCTCTGGAAAAGGTTTATCCATTATTGTTCCTCTTAAGAAAGGTTAGTCCTTTCTTTTTCCTCTCGAGAAAGGCTTATCCTTTCTTGTTCCTCTCAGGAAAAGTCCTTTCTTGTTCCTCTGGAAAAGGTTTATCCATTCTTGTTCCTCTTAAGAAAGGTTTATCCTTTCTTGTTCCTCTTAAGAAAGGTTTATCCCTTCTTGTTCCCCTGAAGAAAGGTTTATCCTTTCTTGTCCTCATCGAGAAAAGTCTATCATTTCTTGTTCCCCTCGTGCGGATGCCAGCCTGTTGCTCACGAGAGAGTGAACCGTAACAAGAAATTAAATGCTCCCTGTGCTCCTACCCTTGTCAGGGTTCAAAACTTTTCTGAAAAATGCCCCATTCCTTATTCTTTATATAAAATTGATAACTCATGAGGATGTGGGAGGAGACTCTCATTTCTATTATCCAACTCTTTTTGAATTTAGGCAACTGCACACTGGCACACACTTGCACGTGCAGCTGAATGAAACACTGCAGCAGGCACACTTCATGAATGTTGCGTACGGTACCTAGAAATTGGAAAATGTTAAGGTCTGGAGTCCAAGTTCTGTTACCAAGTTCCCATTCAAATTTCAAACGTAAATGATAATTCTTTCATGCCGCATGCGTAGTACGAAATTTGTATACCAGAGCCCGCCTTAAGAACTTCAAATCCAGAAGAAAGAGGCCCACAATATCACAAAGAGGATCGGAGCTGTCAACTGAGCCGTCGTCACTGCAGGCAGAGCCAGGGCGAGATGGCGCGCCGTCGATATCGACAGCAGAGCATCAAGGGCCGCGCGTGTAGTGTTCCTGCCACCAGACTCCGAGCGTCAGTCTTTACAGCAAGCGAGGTAAATGAGAAATATCATGCAAAAATTGTGATTACAAAGACTTTAGGAATTGTAAAGTGCTCTCTGGGTAAAAATGATAATTATCTTCCTGTTTAATTTACTGTTCCTATGCGCAGGATTTGATGTGAGGGAACACTCCTGCTCAAGATTCCTCGTTTTCTACAGCCTATACTAAATGGTCACCTCAATTCAAGCTTGGGAATCTAAAACTGAGCAATATAATAATAAAATTGCCAACACGGCTGCATGCAATTACGTTCAGCAGCTGAAAGAACGTAATTTCTCATCGCTATCTGCATGCGAGCAGATAAAAATGTGTGCCAGTTAAAAATGATACCAATATGATAACAAATGAACTCGTCTTCCATCTTTATTATTCTGTCTACCGAACAAAAACTATATTTTTTACTACATTTTAGAACGTTCATTGAGGTCACGCAACACCTGCACGCTACTCGTGAACGTGAACTCAAAACAGGCACTGAGTTCTCACCGGGCACGGCCGTAGTCAATGCCTCCTGACATGGACAGCAAAGCTTCAAAGCGATTTCATTTTCTTCTCCAGTATGCACTATTTTAAATCGAACGAAAGTGCTATCAAAACTGTGGAAGTTAGAACTGGCTTATTCCAGTTTAATGAAGGTGTTGGGTTCAAACTCGAACCGAGTTGCTCGTGGGTGCTATTACATAACCTTTAACTTCCTACACCTGTGGGAACGTGCTATGGTTGTTATGCGATGGTGAAGTCGTGGTGACTGCAGTTAGCCTAATGCTATCTATGCAAGGAGACTACGAAGGTTATAGCAAAGAAGAACTTTAAAGTCATTTTAATTAAAATCATTTTAAAGTTCTTCTTTGCTATAACCTTCGTAGTTAAACTGCTCAGCTGAAAAGATATTCCAAGTATTGCAAGGAGATTATCTCACATAAAAGTCACAGTGGGAGTCATCGTTTCTTTCAAACTATCATCACCGGAATATTTTGAAACCGAGACAGGAGCAAATTCTGATGATTGGTGTAACAGGGATTTAAGATACATATAATAACTTAGTTCAACTTCTGTGAACTTGGCAGTCGCTCTAGCGATTTCACATTTTGACACAAAAAGAGCTCAAGGTGTCCTATATAAAATACACTACAGTAAATCAGGCTTTAATAAAGACTTCGACTTACTATTTTACTTATCTCGTGTAGCTCACGATGCGTACTGACATGTTGCTAAAACTAGTTGTCAGAAAATATTTCATTTTTCTATCATTTTCATTACCTCAAACTTTTCGCTTATTTGTCGGTTGCTTACGAATCAAATTTGTAGGCGCTCACATCTCGAAGAAAGAAATAGTGTTACAAAGAAATTTGTGTAGTTGGGTAGGTTACTGGGATAAACGGTAATATTTAACATAATCGGCAGTATTCGGGAAACATTTAATAAAACGACTTTCGGTTAGGAAGATTTTTAGTCTCCGCTAATTTCATGCTGCACAATTCATGACCCGTATTTTATGTTTATTTGAGAACTTTTTCTTGTCACCAGAAGTTACTTTCTTGCTCACCATATCTCTTGAGATAACTCCAAATTTCTTAAATGAAAATGATCAAGCGTCTGCCGCAGCTTGAAATTAATCACGCCAGGACAATTTCGAACACATTTCAGGGTGCCTATACCTTCACTTCTTGGATTATTTTCCCTACAGTAATAACGTTCTCTTAATGCATTGGTTAACTAAGACAACACTAAATAAATGAGAATATCTACAGTTGAAATTTTTGTTTAATACAAAGATATTTAGTATTATTTACAATTTCAAAAATATATGCACAGCTATCGTGAGGTTGGAAGCGAGGAGCCAGCACCTCTTTCTTAAAGAAACATCTTCAAAGGAAACATTTCTATTGATTGCTCCATTATTTCAATGGTGTTGTAAAATTATTTTTTCAGCTTTTTAATCTAAAAGGAGAGTGGGAAGGTGAGTGAGGTAGGTGCTGGCCAGATGAATTCAAGAGGTCTTCTTCAAACCGTTTTTCCGTTTTCCCTCATCCCCAGAAATTCTGCTCATCCTAAGATCAAAATATCAGGGCTGTGGTCGAACTAGTTTTTTTTCAAAGGATGATAGTTCGTCCTCGCAGCACAGAAGTACTCTGCTAAAAAAAAAGCCTTTCCCCATCTCGTGAGAATGCCAAGGTTAATCAACAATAAAATTATATCACTACATAATGATAACGACACACTCATGAATAATTAATTGTAATGATGCTATTGATTTGTGAAGGCTGATGCACCAACCTGCAAGTCATAAATTGCACAGGCAGAGTTTAAGCGTTGAGCAGCACATCACTTTTTGACCAAAAATAAGACCAGGAGTACAACTAGACATTTTAAATGAATAGAATTGAATGCACTGCTGCAGTGTTCTTGACTTCTCCATACTTCAGAATGATGAACTTGGATTCTTCGGCAGAGAGGGGAGAATCCTTGCTGAAGCTGAACTTCTGGTGTGCAGGGGCAGCCATTTTCAAAGTCGAGTTGCATTAAATGGCACAAAGACAGCAACATATTCCATGCATCCGGTATCATATCTACGAAATATTAAAACCTCCCTATGTGGAGAGCTGGAAAAATGTCGGTGATGTTAGTTTTTTGCTTAGTTCACCAGATTTTGTACCATTCAAAATTGTCACTCATGTTTGATCACCAAGTAGATAGATATCTGGGAACTATAACGACACGACAGCGAGGTCAGTACAATTCGTCTTTGAATTAATTTTATATTTAGACTTTACTTACGTTCGCACTTGAAAATCCATGCGGTAATATTGAAAAACATCACTCAGAATAATTTTCAATGGCATTAAAAAACAACGTAAAGAAAGAACGCCTGATAAATTTCCTTGTATTAAAACAGGTGGATGATGCGCTTGGCTTATGCTTCATAATGCTGTTAGTGCAGGTGGTGCGGCCACCAGTGCAGGTGGTGCGGCCACCAGTGCAGGTGGTGCGGCCACCAGTGCAGGTGGTGCGGCCACCAGTGCAGGTGGTGCGGCCACCAGTGCAGGTGGTGCGGCCACCAGTGCAGGTGGTGCGGAGGCCAGACTGCCACGCCACACAATCGATAGCCAGGCACGCAATTTGCTGCCCCAACTGACGCAGTGTGTGGTGGTGCACACACTTGTGTTGTGTGGTGGTGCACACACTTGTGTTGTGTGGTGGTGCACACACTTGTGTTGTGTGGTGGTGCACACACTTGTGTTGTGTGGTGGTGTGCACACTTGTGTTGTGTGGTGGTGTGCACACTTGTGTTGTGTGGTGGTGTGCACACTTGTGTTGTGTGGTGGTGTGCACACTTGTGTTGTGTGGTGGTGTGCACACTTGTGTTGTGTGGTGGTGTGCACACTGTTGTGTGGTGGTGTGCACACTGTTGTGTGGTGGTGGTGCACACACTTGTGCTCGTGTGATGGTGCAGGTGATGGTGAGTTCATAAACAGTTCCTGGTAATGACAATGACGCCCATAGATTGTCAAGGTATCATAAAAGTCATAAAACAAATGTGTTTGAGAAGTTGAAGTAGATATCACAGTCCTATCAATCATATCTGATTTTTTATGACGTATATTGTTCAACAAATAAAATATTGATTTGCATCAATAATAAGTGATTTTAAGTGCGTCAGTAAAGATATGATTAATTGTATCCATTTCCAGGCGCAATTGTAATCGCAATTGAAACCAATTTAAAACAGTAGCTGCCCACACGACTTAAAATTGTGAAAAACTGCAATTAACGTCATATCAGGATCGAACCTTCTCCAACACACGGATATCATCTTCGCCAGGTGCTAGGTTTCTGCTTCCACATAAGGGCTTGAATTCACTCGAAAACTAGACTCTACATTACCCTAAAGGTGCCCTTTGACCCGAGCCCTGAAATGCTCGGCCTCGCTGAAATCCACACAAAGAAAACTGCACAAAGGAATAGCGTTAAATAAAACACACATATATTTCGAACTGGAAAAGTTGAGACAGCAAGAATACCCGGAATTCAAGAACAAAGCTCTGCCGACTACAGCCCAGTTCAGCTGCTGCAGTTGACGCGATCTTGACAAGAGATTTCTGTTCCCGAAACTGCGAGGGGAAATTGTTAACTGATCCCGTCGCTCACCGTAACTATCAAACGCTGCGGTTTGAGATTTGAGCTTCACTTTGACGCACAATAAATTGCGCTTCGCTGTAAAAGCCTGGAGAAACATTTAGATAGAATATTGAAATATACTTGCTGAGAACAATCGTTTAACTTGATGTGTCTTACTGCTAATTTTGGTTACAATATTGCACGTTTGAATTTTTTTTTCTAAATTCAGTCCCTCTATCGCCTTGGTTAAAGCACACGAATGCACCGAAGAAACAGCCATGCTAATAATCATTTACGGACAAAACTTTATGATGTCATTGTTAAATTATGAAATTCTAATTTCAGGAATAACATATATCCAATGCTTCTATGAACTTCAAAGTACGCTTTACAATAACAAATATCAAACGAAGAGAAAACGCGAAAATCCACTTATAATACCTAAGAGTTTTTCATACTTCGCAAGCAATTCTCGAAAAATTTTTAAAGTTCAAACCTGATGTTGATCAGCGTCTCTCTCATTCTAGTACATTTGATTTAAGCAAAACTCCACGGCCCCAAATTACATGCTGCCCTTCAACGCTCATGTGCAATAGCGTGGGTGTACTTAGCTATAATAATAATTTTTATAATAACTTCTGACGTATACATTCAACTCCTTAATATTTACCTATAGGAAAGACTTAAAATTGCCATAGCCCAACAAAACACTGAAAAACGATTCTTGACTGGTATGTAGCCCTTAACAACCAGTACACAATTTTACCTTCTGTTCATGAACAATTGATTTCTGATAGAACATGAGTCAATTCAGTCGCGCATAAGTTAGTTTACGTCTCAAAAAAATATCTTTTTTATAAACAAGAGCGTTCTGGTCACATATGAGTCAGTATTGTCCATAAATGAGATCGTTACAGCCAGACATGAACAAGCTAACCCACAATGACATAAATACCCCAAAAGTACCCCATGCTCAAGTACCCCATAACTTAGGATAAGTTCTTATAATTGTTATTGAAAACGAATGAAAGAAAGTCGTATCAAATTACACAGAACAAAAAATTACATGAGAACGCTTAAATGTTGTAATATTGCAATCCTCGTACAATGACCATTCTAGTACTTGAGATGCAAAGGTGTCCCGCAAAGGTGCATCTAACAAAGCAGCGGACAATAAACAACAATATTTCACTGACATCGAGCAAGCGTTGAGAGCCAAGATCCAACATGAGAGAAAGACCAACTAATCAATTTCATTTTCCTAAGCCGTGTACACAAGTTCGATAAAATGATAGCTTTGAAATAGCACACTACTACGCCTCTGTAAAAATACACAAGCACACAAAATTTTAAAGTTATATTGTAGAATTATTTATCCTATTTCATTCAATTTTGTCTAAAAAACTAAAGTGTCAACCATGTTGGTTTTGTCAAATCCAGTTCAACTTCAACAAGACAAACCTGCAGAAACTAAAAAAGATTGCGTAAAGTTTGGCACATATAAGAAAGTATTTGATTTATTTCTCTGTTTTCAGTTATTTCACGCATATTCATTTCTCTTTTCCCTTGGGTATTTCTGAGAGAACTTCAAGCGCGACAACGGCCCCTCAGTTCGGAACTAGGCCGCGCGGCCCACTAGCAGGACGCGCCTCTCACGCTTTAAATACAACGGACTAAAGTTTCAGGAACTTCTGAGGGAGCCCTGAGTGCCAGCCCTCCACTCGCAGCAGCACCAGTGCAGGAGCATTCAGGGTCGACGAATTATTTGAAACAGCTAATAAATTCGTCCAAATAGAGCCTAAAATTGCTTATCGTGAAAGCTAGCAACTATGCTGTCGAAACCAATGTCCACCGAGTTATCTTTCAAACAGTTTTGTTCGTGAACATAAATTGAAAAATGAATTTGTGCGACTTTTATAAAAAAATGTTCTGAAGTTTTCTAATAAAATTTTAAGATCAAATTCATCACTGGTACCAAATTATATTGAAATAAAATTCGAACCAGTTGATGAATGTTAAGCATCCTAATTTTGATCATAACAACCCATGACCATCATCATAGATCGTTAAACGACAAACGTTAAACGAGAATGATGGCTTATGAGAATTAAGGTGCTCCGGAGGCAAGATTGAAGTTGGCACAAAGCATCGCAATGCCTTCACTATCCCGTTCGACTAAATGAAAAAGCAATGAAAAACACGAATGACTCTTGTGAAATATAACTGACATGTTTGGCTGAAGCTAACCCACAACTTAACATAATTTAAAAAGGAAGTATGAGTGTACCACCTGCCCTCCCGTATAGTCTATAAGATGATACGCGTGATATATTCAAGATGAAGATTTTACGCTGAAACATTAAAGATGATGACACGACGCGTAATTCGCGCCCTCATGCCAGACACGAGATCCCAAATTTGGAGCCGCTCCATGAAGAACAGCTCGCACCAAACACGGCTGAGCTCTCTCACTTTTCATAATTTTTACTGCAGCTACGACCTCAGTCTTCGATGGCTGAACCAATTCTGATGACCGTGACGGGGTGGCTAAGAATTTTACTTTGTCACTCGAGATTTTAGCTCATTCGGCGGCTACACAAGGTTCTTCTAAGTCGATCAAATTTGATTCTCTCAAGAATAAGACAAGATTAAGTAATTTAGTTTTAACCTCTCTAAACACAAGAAATGCGCCACAAAGACAGGAAGGAGAAGTATGAAGCGAAGGGTAAGGGGATCTCTGTGTGTACAAAGTGTGCTCCCACAAAAGATCTCCTGCGCATAGAAAAAGTAAGGTTATGAAACCAGATAATGTTGAAAATGAGAGTGATAGGTGCTGAAAACCTGGACCGCAGTGAATCGAAAAAAGATGATATGTAACGAAATAAAAAGCCAATTTCATTTTTAAAAAAAGGAAGGCCTACCTAGCGTTCAGCTCGGAACCTCACATTTTCCTCCTGGGTTCCATCACCTGAAGTACTCTCAAGAATATAAATCTCACAACTGATATTTCTTTCGTCACTTCACGTTTAACATTCATTCTGAAAAAATATCAATTTTGAATGTCAACAAATTTGTGTAGGTTATAAACTAGCGAAAGGTTAAAAAAATCAGGAAAAAACACGCTTAAAAGTTGTCATGTAAAAACGACCTGCAACAGCATCAAGACCAATTTGCGATTCGAAAAGCTGTTTGAAATATGCAATCATGTTTCAAACGAGTCTATTGGCGCTCGAAAAACTTTGTATTTTGCCTCGAAAAAGTTTGAGTATTCGCGACACAAGGTTTGCAGATTTGAGCTCAGCCTTGGCCGACTTCAATCTGACCAGTAAGTAATTCGTACACTCGTGCCAGACGCAATGTTATGAAGAGATTCACAACAAATGTAAGATAAGTAAAGCTAAACTGTAGAAACCCTCACAGCAGTATTTATCCCGCCTATGTTTCTTGAACCACGCTCCTACTTCAGAACCCCTCAGGAGGATACAGCTATTGCACGTATGGGAATTAGCGCTTCTAAGGGGAATATGTAAGTACCGAGCTTAAGATAAGGTAGGCCTTCCTATTGTTGAAATAGAATAGGCCTTTTGTTTTGTTACGAACCATATTTTTTTCGGTTCACTGCTGTCCTGTTTTTCAGCACTTATTACTTTTTCTTCAACTTTTATCTTGTTTCATAAACTTCTTTCTCAACTTACTGTTTCTTTGTACCTTGTGCATAGATTCCACGTTCCCTCAAGTACATCCCAAATATGTAGCGCCTTCCTCCTTTTCTCTTTGGAGCGTCTTTGTTACGGTTAGGGAGGTCTAAATTAACATCTAATCTAATCATTTTAATTCAGAAATGATTACTTTCATTCTGTCGCTAGAAACGAAACACTAGGGCCTTTGGTTTATGATAATTGGCATAGAGCCTAAAACAGAGCAAAAGTTCAAACTTTGTAAATCGTAGGCCAAATCGCTTGATTGTGAAAGCTGGGACACACAATAAGTGAACGTAATTTACATTGAGAAATTAAATGATTTCGCTGCTCACTTCGTATTTTGACCTAAAGCTAACCCGAAGTAACAGGTTCAGCTCGAACGTTAAAGCAATAGAGCGTTCAAATTAATACTTTCAAAGACAGGACACCAACGCCGTATGACCGATGAATCAAAGTGGACAGAATGGCATGTGTTGAGGGGGAGAAGAAACTGGAACAATGCATGTTCGTGACAGACAGCAATTAAGAATTCCGCAGGATAATTACATCGATGACGCATTCGAATCCATTTACAAAATGATCCTAATGATGAAAGGTGCAAGTGAATCCATCACCAACTCTTCGTCGTCCACTGTTTTGCCTTGGCGCATGGGACTGCAGCCATCATGAGTGAAACATTTCCTCATCTGGAGTAGGTATAATACGTTCACCTCGATGGAATGTGGTTAGATTTTACCGAGTTGGTTTAAAGAAAGTAAGATACTTGTGTGAGCAGAAAGTAAAAAGTAGACACGGTATTTTTACCTAGACATGTGAAGTTGAAAGGATTTTTGATCCAAGGCAGCCTAATACAGTGAAATATTGCTGCTTAGACAGCTTAGCGAACGTACGATACTTTTTTCAAAACGGTTTTCTGTAGTTAAAAATACTTTTAGCGCAGATACGTAATAGTAATATGAGGTGCATTTAACATCTAAAATTTGTTTACTTCTTCGTCCAGACATGGTAATGAAGGTAAGACATGCACAAAGACAATAATCTAAGTATGAAACGTTTACCTGAATAGATGAAGGGAAATATTGCATACTTCAACAAGCTAATGCAACTAAGTGAGATCTAGCAAAGGTTTAGTTCTGCCAGTAAGATGCCCTGTATCAAGAGTTACCACTTCAGAGAGGAGAACGGAGCTTATGGCGGCCAATATAAGCGTGTTTTTTCCTAGTTGGTCTTAGTTTCAGTGCTTAATTCTCTTTAAATATTCACGTGAGAGCAAATACTTCGATTCCATGCCAGCTGACATTTTAACCAACCACAACACAGTAACGCTCACTAAAATATTTCATCCAGTTTAAAACTCTATCCAATTGCAAACCGTGTGTTCTACAGTTGCTGAATACCCATCGCTCATTGCCGCAGATAAATAATTTCATACACAGCTGCAAACTACTCCGAATAACTTAAAGAAAAATTAGATATCTGTATCGTTTGACACTATCATAACGACTTGCATCTTCAGCGTGAGTAGCCCCAGCTTGCCTTAAATGTAAAACACACGTGAAAAAATAGAAAGTTTTTGAAATTTCAAAAGTAAATTAAAAATGTATACACAGATCATACTGAACGAATGAAGTTATAAGATTAACAAGACATTTATTCACAGTGTAATCGGGAAATAAAGAAACCCATAATTAAAACAGAAGAAATAAAGAAACACAAGGTTGACAAGTGACAACCCAAGCAAGGAACTAAAACCAACAGACAAAAAAATTAGACAAATTAGTTTAAGAAACGCTAACCTCAACAAAGGTGTTCCAAAGAGAGGAAGGAGGAAGGCAACAGTTAGTATGGAGAATTGAGAACGAGGACTATGCACAAGGTGCGTTACCGCACAAAATTCCCTGCGCCTAAAAGCAAGTTCAAAAAGATGTATATGAAACACGATAAAAGTCAGAGGTGTTGAAAAACATGGCAGCAATGAACTGAAGAAACCGTTACACAACAAAATTCCTCTTCTATTTTAACATAAGTAAAGCCTACCCAACTCTCAGCTCGGAACCTCAAAATTTCCCCTGAGAACACTAATTCCCTTTGATATACTCGTAATTGATATATCACCTGAGGGGAACTGAAGCAATATGCTTGCAATAGTTCATTAACAATAATCAAGGAAAGAATCCGTGCAGAGATGTTCTTCTCAATAACAAGCACTTACTATTTCATATCAATTTAGGGAACTCAAGGTAACTCAAGCACATCACAGGAAGATAATCAAGACTAATTTCAATGATCAACTCCATCCCTTTCTCTAACGTGGAGTTCGATGATTGATTACACTTAATGATAAATTCTGCCGAACAGATAACCTCGGAAAACATCAATAACATCGACTTTACTCAACCGAACTCGGCAGCACGTATGAATCCTTCACCCCCAGGCCTGCTCATAGAAATCGTGACGTCACAGTTGTGGTCGGAGATTTTGCACCATTTGTCAGATCCAAAATTTAGTCAGATCCAATCCACCGTTGATTTTTCATAGAACGAGGCTGACCAGGGTTTAAGGAATCGTAGGAAATAACCAGTGAAACTTTTTCTGTCATATGATGGTATGAACAAAATCAATTTTCGAAAACTCTTTTTCGATTAGACAGAAAATAGACCAGTAGTCGAGCTTGCTTGGGCCAAGCATTAGCCCTCGTCATCAAATAAGGATACTTAAACTGAGAAAATATTGTAATCCGCATTTTCTAGCAATATCAGCAGGTTAAGGTTTTCGTTTTGTCACTGGAGCATATGAGTCGCATAATATAGGATTTTTGCATCATTTTCCTTCTCGTATTGATACTCTAAAACTAGAAATCGTCGGAAATTGTCAGTTGCAACAAAAGTTTAGCATGGCCTATACGAACCAACGGAAAAACTCTTAAAATTGAACACCATCCCTGAAACATACCTGGGCATTAGTCTCGATCTTTCTCCGCTATCTTACTCTAACTACGATTTCATCCTTAAATATGCATCTAAATTAAACTGTGCGAAATTTAAAGGCGCAACTCATTTATTTTCTTTCGATTTTTTTAAAACTGGAGCCTCTGTTGTGACCAGTAGTGCGACGCTATTGCCATGTTGCTAAGTCAAGGATCAGGCATAGAGATGTTCGAGGCATCGCCGGCACGCGGCCTGTGAATAAAGTTCTGAAATAAACAGTCAATTATTAACCCTTAGCTCTGAAGCAATGACAATGAGGTTCTTTTCCCATTTTCTTTGTCTTTAAATGACTTGAGCGAAATTTAATTCCCACGCTGTCATGCGTCAAATGATTGCGCAATTCACACTCTTCAATCCTGTCTGCTCCTTCTAAATCAATCGTTAAATAGATATTTCAAATGGATTATATTTCTTTTAACGGTGATCACAATTTTTATATTCACAATATCTTGGTGTTCAACAATTTTGAACCGCATAGTCTCAATTCAAAAACAGGACTAATACAAAGCTTTTACAAAACTCAGTCTTCGAGGCAGAAGACGTTCCCTACGAGGAACACAGGAAGTGTGAGCAGGCACATTGATCTAACGCTTCTCAAGGACAAAAGAAGATTTGATTGCACTAAATGTTAGTTTAAGCTTCCCTAACCGCTTAGGAAAGAGCATTTCGAAGAGAGGAAGGAGGAAAGCACCATTTGGTATGAAGATAAGGGAACGCGGAGTCTATGCAGAAAGGGCATAGAAACAGTTAGTTAAAAAAGAAGTTCATGAAACAAGAGAAAAGTTGAAGAAGAAAGTAGCAGGAGCTGAAAAACAGGACAGCAGAGAACCGAAAAATGGTGATCCTTAACATAACGAAAAACATTTTACTTCTACAAAAAGAAGGCCTACCTAACTCTCAGCTCGGGCCCTCACACATTTTCCCCCTGGGAGAGCTAATTCCCATAGATACAATAGTTGTATCCCCTCAGGGGGATATTACTATTGTATCTATGGAAATTAGCTCCTACAAAAGAATGCCCACCGGGAATCATCATGGTCAAATTAACCTAATTTCGAGTACGTTATGGGTGGTGGTGTACAGAACATTGATGCTAAGCAGAGACTCAATTTTATATCTTCATAATGTCAGGAACTGCTTGAACAAATAAAATGCACTAAAGTGTATTCACATACGTATTCTATGCCAAAAATTGTCCGCGTATTTTAGATTGCCAGAGTTGATCGATGGCAACGGTAATAGTTGATCGTCCAATACAATAGTTGATCGTCCATGATGGGTGAAGTAAATTCAGCCTAAAACTAGGCTAAAACCATTTTTTTTTGAGGCGTGCAACGAAAAAATACTGAAAGCTGGAAAAAATACATCTAACTTTTATTGATAAATTAGAAGTGAGTACAAGACTGACAACATTTTAGCATTCAAGCTGGGCTCCAGGCTGGTAAAAACGTTTTAACTTACGTTATTGTACAATGAAGACGGCTACTTTGCACCAGATTGGCAATAGCATATTGAGTACTTGTGCATAGGACTAGCAGCAGCACACAAGACTAGCAGCAGCACACAAGACTTGCAGCACACACAAGACTAGCAGCACACACAAGACTAGCGGCACACACAAGACTAGCGGCACACACAAGACTAGCAGCACACACAAGACTAGCAGCACGCACAAGACTAGCAGCACACACAAGACTAGCGGCACACACAAGACTGGTAGCACACACGACTAGCAGCAGCACACAAGACTAGCAGCACACAAGACTAGCAGCACACAAGACTAGCAGCACACAAGACTAGCAGCACACACAAGACTAGCAGCACACAAGACTAGCAGCACACAAGACTAGCAGCACACAAGACTAGCAGCACACAAGACTAGCAGCACACACACACGACTAGCAGCACACACGACTAGCAGCACACACACACGACTAGCAGCAGCAGCCACCCGAACAAAGCCAGTTCCAGGAAACAATGTCGTTAAAACACCGCGCCGCCGCCGCCCAAACCTTTTAAGCCTCACGCGATCATTGCACTGCGGGCATTCTCACCTGGTCATTGTGTTAGCTACGTGAGTGTGTGTGTGTCTGTGTGGTCTGTGTGTGTGTGTGTGCGTGTGTGTGTGCATGAAGTTAGTTTGTGTGTACTCACTAGTACACTAACGAGGTACGTGTGTGTGGGTGTTCCCACGAGGTACGTGTGTGCGTACCAGCGAGGCACGTACATGTACACGAGTACAAGTCATGTAGAGGTCTCATTATCATTAAAGTTAATTCTTATGAGTGTTACTGTCACCATCATATTCAAGGTTAAACCTCTGTTTCTACTCAAGTAGGTGGCAATCACAGAGGAACTGGGCGGGGCATAAGTTCAAGAGGCAAAACCAGGGCTTAAAACTGATTGTCTACGTTGTCCCAGCTTGTTTCACTGGCCAAAGAAGGCGCGAACATCTTACTAGGACGAAAGGTGACATAAGAACCGAAAATCAAAGCCGGAGTAGGAGGGCTTGCACGGCACACAGGCCTCTCCTAAGGGTCAGGCAGAGTAGCAAAGCACTATGCGTGAGGCCTACCTTTATGTTGTGTAAATCTACGCTTACAACGAACTCCTAAAACAAGTGTTGTTTATTCTGTGGGTAGTATAGCTAAGGATACCACTTGCGAGTGCTAGTTCACTAAGGTGTTGTAGGTGGTGTGGGTAGTATACCTAAGGATACCACTGGCGAGTGCTAGTTCACCAAGGTCCCCTGACGAGGGCAGACACAATCAGTAAGCCCTCCCTAAGCGTTGCCCAGGCGGCCTACACCTCTCGAGCGCGCATCATGTCCCCAAGATGCACTGAAGGACATGTCAGTGCACCCTCTTGGTCACCATGCACAGGCAAAAATATCTGTCTATTTCTTTACTCGAAGTACATCAGCATAAGTACAAATAAATAGATGTGCATAAGTAGCACTGTCGCCGAAACTGGTCATACAGTTAGTGGTGCTCGCAGTGGTACAGTGGTTAAGGGATCGGCCTTGCATGTTGGAGACGAGGGTTCGTATCCCGGCACTGGCGCGGCGATTTTCCCCGTTGGGTATAAGGGAGAGCTCAAGCACAATACCCCACTCAACCCAGGTGTCGGAAATGGGTACCGGCTTCACGGGGGAACCGTCATGGTGTCCTATATATAGTGTTAGTTATAAGACATTTGAAAAACCAATGCTTAAGATCATATGTATCAGGCTTGATTGGAAATAAAGCGTCCTAAGATGCCGATGTTTGTTTAAGATAATACGTGTAGGCATTTTCGCCTTCATACATACGTTCCAAGACGAGGGCTATACTCCGATTCTCAAAAGCTAAATAGAGAACTCAAAACATCCTTGGTCCGCTCTTTGCTCTTATGAACGGTAGTAGAAACGCTCAGCCAATGAAACAGTGATGTAAACTAGACAGTATTACGCAGTATTCAATGAATTGCGGGTAATCATTTTCTTTAAATTGATCATTTTTAACTCTATTCTTCACTATAACTTCACTAATTTCACAAGCAAATCCTTTTTATTATTATGATTATTTCACAAGAATAACTTCTTGCCCAGAACGACGCAACGAAATGAACTGAACAATTTTGCATGTTTTCATTGCTTCTTTTGATGTTTGGACCTGAGCAAGGAATGGTGGCCATCATGCGAGCGCGTTGCCGTTGCGTGGTAGCATGGATACCAGCGTCGCAGCCGCACTGAAGATTGCAAGCCGTTGAGGGGCTTTGATGAGCGCACACGGAACCGGGTAAAAATTTCAGTGTTACTTAACGGTAAGAGTATTTTATTGCGTGCCCGCAGCAAATCGAAAAGTATAAACATTTCTTACGGAAGTCAAACTGTTGCGTGGTTTTACATAGAATTCACACCAATTTATTCATTTATAATTTCTAAATCGAGTTTAGCTCTGTTGAAAATAACGGTAGAAAACAGAGTACAGAACTGAATGGGAAACCAAACATGACTCCTGGTGCACGCTATTATTTAGGCTTGACAAAGCATGAAAGAATGGAGCGGAATTAAGCGGCAGCCGCTGGGAAAGATGTGATCCAAACAAGAGCACTCGAAGAGCTGCCGTGCAGGCTGTCTCTTTTCCGCTCTTTGGAGTGGCGGCAGAAGTGAGAGCGTTGCTCTCTACAGACTTGGTCGCTCGCCCACACATTTCACCGCTCTCTATACTGCAGAGCATCCTCGCCACGACTCGAGGCTGCTACAGCATGACAGGCATGCTTGAGGCCGCGCCAACACCAGTATCGCGCTCAGAGATAACCGAAAGATGCCCACACTGTTTTCCAGCGATAGCACGACTGATTAGTTCTACTAGACCTACAACTGAACAGTTTTGCATGTTTTCATTGTTTCTTTTGATGTTTGGACCTGAGCTGGGAATGGTGGCCATCATGCGAGCGCGTTGCCGTTGCGTGGTAGCTTGGATACCAGCATCGCAGTCGCACTGAAGATTGCAAGCCGTTGAGGGGCTTTGACCAGCGCACACGGAACCGGGTAAAAATTTCCGAGCATGAACAGGAGGAAAACTTAGTAGGCAAGCACGGTCCTACTAATTTATCTGACAGCTTTCTATTGCAAAAGTTATCGTGGGCCATAGGGGGCCTGTGATTTTTCCACATGAAAGAGAACGAGTGATACAATTTTTTTGATTGAGTGGACGAAATATTTTGTGGCAAACACATACGCGCATTAATCATGCAGCCAAAAATCTGAATGCAGGAGTCAGATGGATTGGTCCCAGTTTTCGTCGGAATTGGATACCATCGTATAATGAAGAGCTTATGCTTCCCGAGAAGCCTTGTTAAAAAAAACGACTAATAGAAGAAAGAACAATTAACCTTTAGTGGATCCAACACGAATGATGCGTATACATCGCTCATGAAAACGTTTTGTGCGGTAAACAATAAACTGATAGAGGGAACGCAATATTTTTAATCAGTCTCTCGCGGTCACAAAACTAATCATTCGAACAGAAAACTTGGGAGCGGAGCAATCAGAGCCACAAGAATATGGTGAAAAGGTAATTTTTGCATTGCGTTCGCCTGGCCGACTGGGAAGAACTGTAGAAGAGCCAAGGAAGAAGACAGTTAGAGGCAAGTAAGATCACGGGGGCATGATTTGATCACTTCCCTCTGTAGTGAGATGTCGGCTGGCGTGCAACTTATAACAATGAAGGGAGATCGGCACTTTGTGAACAAACTTTAAAGTTTGGTTTGGACCACTGAAATCCCCCCTTTTTACTCAATAACCGTGTGGTCGGAAATGTTCATTAAAGGGCTACAAAAACGAAATTTGAAACGTATTGGTAAATATTCGGATTTTGAAAGTGGCAAAGAAATGAAATGTACAAGGTGTTCGGGATAAATTTGGCAGAATAACATTTAATTTTTTCGGTTTTTTCAAATTTATTCATCCAACTAGGCTTGAGTTTAGAGTTTAAACCCTCCTTCATTCATATACACGATGACAGCAAGAATGGATGACTGGGAGCCACCTGAATCGTGGAAGAGAATAACTTGCATCATGAGGATTCGCACCGGCCATCAAAGTAAGATTATGGTCGCTGCTCAATATTCTCCCTGAACACAGTAAGAACAATCCGGCATGAACTAGAGAATTGTAATGGAGACCACGAGGCGGCTAAATTTCCCCAAACTGTCATGGTTTTCGGATGCGGATCCTCAGAGGGTGATGTGATGCACACAAATCCCAATGTTTGGCCTCCAAACTCTCCTGATCTTAACCCGATGGATTATAACGCATGAGGCGCTGTCGAGAATGATACCAATGGCCGTGCCAGTACTACAAGAGACCAGTCAATCGATATAATTAAAGGGGTTTTTGAGGGTCTTCCAAGGAAAAATGGAAAATCAGCTTGCTCCAGGCTCCGGGCCCGGATTGAGGCTGCAATACACGCTAATGGCGGTTATTTTTAGTTAAACTCTTCGACAATAGTCTAATTTTCTTGCCTACTGAATTTCTTTGAAATCAATTAAATTTGATAGATGCCAAGCGTTTTTTCTTTTTCCTGATGCAACTGTCAAATTTAACCCAAACACCCTGTAGAAGTTAGGAAAACATTGTTATTACGAACACAAGGAACAGAATAACAGCCTTGATTATTATAACTACAAGAAACTACAACTTAGGCTATTTATTTACAAAAGATGTTCAACATGACACTCCCGTCTGTTGTGACGCTGGCGTTCAAACGCCGGTGCAATGATTGCTGGACGCGATCAAAGACACCAGGAGTTTCACGAATCCTTAGGAATCCTCATAATAATTAGGGCTGTTATTCTGTTTTATGATCATGATAAAAATGCTTTCCTAACTTCTGAATTCGATTTCCCTGCCACTCTTACAGTACGAAGTTTTATCCGATACGTTTCAAATTTCAAGTCCTTGAAACTCTTTAATGAAGAATTTTCGACAGCACGGGTATTGATTAAAAGCGTTTATTTAACGGCCCAATTTTGTGTTAAAGTTTGTTCAATAAAGAGTCGGTCACCTTTTATATTTCACGTAGGGACGCAGATTCATCAACTGAGGCTTATTATGATTCCTGGAGTTAATTTTCTGAAAATAGATGTGGTGTTACATTTTCTAAGGAATTTGCAAAGGAACCCCTCATTGAAATTTCGTCGTGAAACTTTGCAGGATCAATTGAACTTCCATATCTACCAATCATACCAGTATAGGTAGTGCTCCATGAATACCGTACTTGAGGATGATAACCGAATGAACACCAATCTAGGAAACTGGTAGATGGCAATCATGAGTGTAGGCTACTGCTGATGATTGCAGTACTGTAGGCATGGTTGAAGTCGTACTTAAAGTTTAAAGAATTAAAGCCAGCAGTCATGGTTAAAGACTACTGTAGCCAAGTATCCATAATAGAATTTAAGAATAATTTGATTAGTGATCTAGACGTAATGCATCTTCTTTAAGATAATTTTTACGAGCCGCAACATATAATACGGGTAGTTTAAAAAAACATCGTGGTCGAGGCTCATAGCAGCAAAGCGGTAGTAAGAGAACCATTGATGCAGAACCGTTATGTTTGAGTCAGAGCACAACACAATCACCACTTACAATTACTGCAGCATATTTCAATCCAGCTAATGCTAACGACACTTCCAGTACTCCCATCTGGACAGCGTGGCTCGAAGCCACGCAAATTGCTTCGTAGATTGTTATAAATTATCCTAAGCCAATAGTTTTTTGCGAATGTTGAAAAGAGAACTGCTCTACATAAAATCCTCTTCAGATAACAACGGCATCTCTACACTAAATACCAAGTAGTAGTGGTCGCTCATAAACATATAACCAAACACTAAAACAAGTCTCGGTCCAATAGCGACATTTCCTTGAAAATGCCCATGGAAGTTTACACAAACTCATGTTTACTAGCGAAGACATTTCTTGAACCTAACTTTTCAATAAATTTCATAGTTAACGAACTGTGAAAAATTTGTCAACGTTGTATGATTTCTTTACCAATGACTATCATCGAGTAGTATACTTCAATTTTTAAATAAAACTATTTCGACGCTCTGAAATGAGACGAATGAAAAGCCTGGCTATGTGAAGGGTCTTTAAATTTTTCACTTAGACCCTTTCGGTCGAAGGCAACGGTCGTGAAGCAGGATTGAAGAGAAAATGTAATAAAAACAATTTTTAACAAAATATGATTCAATATTCGTGAATAAAAGTATTATGACAAGAAATCAGAGCCACTTCTTGGATTCATACAATCGAGATTTCTTCGAATGCACCAACAGAGTTTCAGGTCACTGCCACTTTCGTTGTTGCAGCTCACCCGAAATTCATTGACAAGGTTGGAACTCTGCCGCAGTAACGTTTCATTTGACTCGGCCCTCAATCTATGAAAGTGAGACGAGCTCCACCTTCAAGTTAGCGCCAGGGTGACGCCCTCTTTGGGTACTGTGGCTCTGAGGCATCCAAGTTTCAGGGTAAGTGGCTGCTCACCCTGCTGCTGCACACATGAGATGGACCTACTGCACAACTCCGCCCTCCCTCGGCTTCATTTAATGTACTCCGTGATAAGTGCATAGTACATTTCATCACACAAGAGGTGAGACATATCACTTTTGACATAATGTTAGACCTGAAAAACCTCACTACGGGCCTCCTGGAGTAGCGGAACCCGGGAGAAGACCGCAATGACAAGAGTAGGATGAAAGTGCATAGGATTTCCGCGGAATTTTTATCTGTTCGTTAGTTTATGCGCTGAATAGTAGTAAAGTACTGAACAATCATATTTATTTGTATACTTACTGGAAGAAGATGTGGCTTCAGTAATTTCAGTCCACGAAATGATAAATCCTTCAATTATCATGTGAAATATTTACGTCAATTTACAATATAATCATAAGGATGAGTTGGCTCTGGTAAGATCGATCGCCAGATTTTAAAATGTAATTCAGTAGCGGCACTTGGTAGATGCACAGCGAATGCCCGTCGGAAGTTTTAGCGGCCTTCATCCTCCAGTTGCAGTACTTTTGAGCATAGTCAAAAGTAAAAAACTGTTGTAGGCTCCACCGTGGAGCAAATGATGCACCAAACCATATGCACGATTGAACTCGATTTACAATTAAGGTTGTCAACCTGATGTTAGTTAGTTAGTTACCAGTCGACGTGAAGTTAGTGGGTCAACTCAATCTATAGACGCAAATGACTATTCTTGTCTTAACCGCGTGTCCGTGAACCATCTCTAATATTAAGCGGGGGTTCAATTTTTCCCATCTGTCTCCTGTGAAATGAACGGGTTTGAAGTTTTGATAATGGGTTTATTTGAATTTTAATTCTCACAGGTACCCGAGAATCTAAACTTCTCAGCCAATTCTTTAGTGTGGAACCCTACAAGAAGAACAGCAAACCACAAAAGGACGCCGGCTCTCAATACTTGAGCGTACATACGGCGCCGACAGGGACACGTTATCGATAAGCGATAATCATTTGGGGCACTTACCCAGCGATGGATGAACCGACGCTCACTCCGTCTGTTGGAGAAATTCCGCACTTGTGTTTCAGGCAGTCCTGTTGCTCAGAATGCGCTTGTCCAGCAGTGATCCGCATGTAACTAAAGCAAGGTAACTTTGCTCAGTGGACACAGAAAGATAGGCATTCGTCGGGTAGAAGTTCTCTTTCATTTACGTACATGGTATTTCGACCCAAGCCGTCCAGTCTTCAGTGTTTCTAATTGCGTCGCGATCACTTCACAAGACGATGACGAAACAGCAAAGTCTTCGTCCACCTACTCTTGTCTTTCTTTCTTCAAGAGCCGTAAGAAAGTTGCGTACTCTTTGTCGAATTTATCGATAATGATCAAATATTTTCCAAATCCCATTACATCACGAGTGGCCGCTAGGCTTCCATGCTGCTCCTTTTTGTTAACACGGGAGCTGAAAGGCAAGACAATTTTCAACTCAGGTCCAGTATTTAAGAGCTAATTCAATCAGATACATTCAATAAGTCTAACGCAAGATCAACCCGTCGAGATCCAAACTTATTTTGTGCTTGAATAATATGTATCTTATTAAGTCCTGGCGTTCTGAAATCTTTTTTTTTTAATCTCAAGTTTGATCGAAAAACTTGTTTGTTGATACGTTGTTTTACGAGGAAAAATGAGGCTAATGTACTTGTAAGGTGATTTTTTTTTGTTTACTAATTGAATAAAAAATAACTCCATTAAGCATCTAAGAAATTATATATGTGAGCACATGACAGAGTGAAACTGAATTACCATGCAAATGAAGTTGTATATTACAAAACGGTAGTGGTACGAAAAGTATTGACAAATCGTTACGTCGCAAGGTAGTGGCTACAGATGTCCGCAGTTCACTAACGAAATAAAGTAGTTGAAATTACGGCCATGGTAGTTTTTTAATACGCAGCTCTTTGCGGTTCCGAAAGTGGGCAACAAGCCGCCGAAATACCACAGGCACCACAAACCATGCAGCTCTCCATGGGAATTACATAATTCAGGTCTATAGGTCTCCTTTACACCCTCACTTCCCGGTAGCTGGATACCTTCTGCTCGCGACGGAGAATCCAGCCTTGCCTGCCCTCCCGGCTCAGTAGTCAGCGAAACCACCATCGACCTCATAGTGTAGCTGCAGATAACCGCTAGAATAATTCTATCTTCGTTTCAAACGTATTAACACAGATGTTTGATGGATTATCAGTTGAAATTTGTTCGTAGTTTTTGATAGCGCAAAGTAAAATGACAACTTTTTCAAAATATCTTTAACATTCTCTGTGTGGGAAGAAGGCTAGTTGAGACATTCGGGACTAGATGGCGCTTGTGAGTTTTCTGCGTAGAAACTCAGGTTTTGATAGTTTAACCGCCACTATTCTTTGAGCTGACCGTCATCACCTCCTGCAAGTTGCGGAGCGGAGTCTAGAGGTTGCAGTATTTCTATTTTTTCCTACTCACCCGGTAGTTTTAGACGGTGGCCTTGCGATTGCGGGGACATGCAGAAGAGAAATGTTTGCTGGAAAGAGGCCGTGGCTAATGGAACTCCGTAAGGCAGACCAAGATAGTTAAAGTCACAGAATACATTATTGTTCACAAAAATGAAATTTCAATACATGTTGAGCTGAACTGGTGTGTTTTTCAATTCCTTAGAGCACAGTACATCAGTTTCCCATATGTTTAGAAAAATCACCTAAGGCTTGATAATGTTTTCCTATTTCCGTCACTTTCAACATCTATGACACTAGTCAGCAAAGGTTTTACTACTCAGGTAATAGATTATGATATATACTAAATCAAGTGTGCTTATTCGGAATCTGAAATCAATTTCAAATCAATTACTAAGTTAAATTTCTATTAGGTCAGATTTTTAAATGAAAGCATACTCTTCATTTACCCATCAGAGCAGTAATTGAAAGTATTTAACAGGATATGTGCAAGCTAAATCAAAACTTAAAGAAAAGAAAGAAAGGATGTTTTATTCCAATCAAACCTGATGCATATCAACTTAAACATTGTTTTTTTCAAATCTCTTGCATCTAACACCAGGACACAATGACGGTTACTCCCGGTCAAGCCGGTACCCATTTACGACACCTGGGTAGAGTGGGGAATTGTGGCTAAGTTCTCCCATTTCCCGACGAGTAGAATCATTAAAGCGGTGAGGATGTTTGCAAAACTCGTATAACTTATGCTAAATCTGTGGAAGGTATACTCCAAAAGCACCAGCAGAAAATTTTAACCAAAAGAATGAAAACTGCATTCAATTATTATTTCAGTTAATAAGTTAGTGACCAAGATAAGCCCCGGGCACATCACAATCTTGTACTGTTCGTTATTCCGAGCTCACTCGGGGTTAAATGTAAAACGGAAAGGTATGTCTTTTGTTGCACCAGTGATGTGGTGTGAGCCAAACATCTCGTTTCAGATTGTGAGTCAGCTATAAAAGCAGGGAAAGGTCAGCAGTGCTCCATTACATAGGGACACCTATTCGACTTTCCAATTCTCCGTCAGCTAGTGCGGTTACAGAAGATGATTCATCGCCTGAAGAGAGTGAAAACAAAGATGAAATGCACGTGGATGAGTCTCAGGTAAAGAGGATCCAAGATAAATTAAATGATTTGGTGAGGGATTAGACATTTTCAGACGAGAATGAAAAACTGTTGGGTTCCAGATTACAGCAATTAAATCTTCCTGAAGACGGCACAAAAATATTAGCTTTCTATGAGCGCCATGAGGCTTTGGCTGCTGTCTGTCAGGAAGATTGTGCTAATTTCTGTACTGATGAAAATAGCCTCATAAATTAGCTTGCAAACGAGCATTTACATAATAAATGGAAACTATTCATCGATGCAACCACTACTATATAGTCTCAAAGCTGTGTTGCTATTCGATGGCAACAAAACACCTTCAATTCCTATCACACATAATGTTGAAATGACAGCGAGGAATGACTTAATGAAATTCATTCTAGATGTTCATTATTCCCATCAGAAGTGGAATAACTGTGGGGATCAGGAAGTAAGTTGTTTCTTCTTGGACTACAGCAATGGTATACAAAGAATTTGCGTATTTATGCCTATGGAACAGCCGTGAAGATAGAAATCGTTGTATTGTCAAAAAGTGACCCGAAAGAAAGCAACACATAGTTGGTCGATACAATGGGCAGCACATGCCTTTGGCACATCCCCAAAAAATCCATCTTCCACCCCCTCGTGTTATTTTTGGCCGTAATAGGAATTCTGTACAAACTATTATTTCATGATTACTAGAACCCATCATGATTCTGATGAGTTCTAGTAATTCAAAGAGAAGTTTGATGCGAATGAAATTGACGCTAATCTTGAAGAAGCCATTTTTTCGGGATCGGAGAACTGACAAAACTTCCTTGGTAAATCATAGCGCTGACAACTACGGGTATAAGAACAAGCGGACAACATGCTTTTAAGACCAATCAATGTATGGGACGTCGATGATGTAAGATGTATTTCTTGCATTCTAATTTAAATTTCTTCCGATCCAATGCGGTGTAATGTTCAGTATTAGTCGGAAAGCAGGTATTATGGAGGCTCTGACGAAAACATGATGGGTGACTACTGCTGGTTTTTACAGCTGGAGGACTCTATATCTACTCACAAACGCTAGAGCAATTCTCAAACATTCTTTGAAGACTTGGTTAGGTGAGTACTATCTCACCTATAACCAAGATATCCGGTCAAGACACGATATATGCGATAAATATCATGTGTGTGTTCGCAAAAGGACGTCCATAAGAAAAATAGGGTACGCCGATTTCAAACTTTGATCCAAAAATGTCTCAATTCTTTGTAGTCGCCTAACAAATATAGCATACATATACTATAATAAAATGAATTAAGAACCTTACGTGCTACGGCAAATCTGACACCAGATTTGGAATTAGCGCATCAAAACTAGCTGTTGTACTCACGATTTCTTGGAGTAGAAGACCAAGTAAAAATTTGTTGGCTAGGGGTGCAGCACGCTAACTTCCTAATTTTCTATTGCAATAGGGCAAAAAGTAGTAGAGATACCCTTTTATTCACTTTTTATTACAATAGTTACACGTACAAAGTTGTGGTTTACATGGCTATGAAATTTATATCGATTAAGTGACGTCCGCCATTATCGATACGCTGAGTGAACCTAAGGCCGCCGTCACACGGAGACTAAATGGTAACGTTTCATCATAATCATCTACAGTCAGCGGCACTAGTCGTTCTGTCCAGGGACACGAAACAATCAGATTTCAGCCTTAGTTTGACTAACTGGTCCCAAACTAAGGCTGAAACCTGACGGTTTCGTGGCGCTAGACAGACCGAGTGGTACCGCTGACTGTAGATGATTATGACGAAACGTTACCATTTGGTCGCCGTGTGACGGCGGCCTCATTCTATTGTTTCTCATCACTCTCTCCAGTATATTGATGTGTATGTAGGCCGTTACTCACTGGATGTTTCTTTTCAGATCTTCCAGAGTTTGTGGGCGGTCAGTATAGACACGGGATTTTAAATTCCCCTCAAAAAGAAGTCACGTGAGGCAAAATCGGAAGAACGCGTCGGCCGCTCCAAATCTCCAAGTCCAATGAAATTAATACATAAATGTATCACATCGCTTGTTAAAATGTCTCTATGTAAAGGTCCTTAATCGATAAACATATACTTTCATAACAGGCCATTTCATTGTTTCTCCACGAAATTGAGAGAAAAAAAAATGTATTCCCATGGCAAGTTATTCTAAGTTTCACTTGTTTGTAAATGAATGTAATAAAAAATTGTAAAGATGAACGCACTGGGGTGAAACCTTTTTGACAGTCTCCACGTACATTGACATAACGCTGCATCATTGCAAGACAGGCGTAACTCAAATTTCGTGATTTTTCAGGAGAAGCATTTTAAAGGATCTAAGTAAAATAACTTTAATAATCTCTAAAAATCTTCCCAGCACTACTCTCGGCCAAAAACGCACTTAGACATCCGGCTTTACTGCCACAAGAAGCAGAATTAATTCAGCATTCTTATAAACATTCTAACTCTGTACTTGAAAATTTTATGTTATGACAGTCTTGCAATGATGCAACGATATGAGCGTCGGCTTTTGCAACATCAGGGAATGATGTTGAAAGTGTAATCGTTTTAGGTAGATAATTTTGTTTGCAAAACTAAAAGGTCGAAATAGTAGGAAAACGAAACCATCTTTCCGTGCGAACATAACAAAATAGAACTAAGTTAACTGTCTCAAAGAACATGCTTTAAATTACACAAAAAATTTAAATATCCTATACAAATGTTTGACGGTAATACATGGCAGTGATGTGTTAGATAACATGACAAATGATAGTTAATGAAAAAAACAAGATATTTATAGCAAAAATGCAACTCGTTGGCTGCGCAATTTTGCAGTAACTGCTGTGCATCCTGCACAACAATACGCACTGGCACACAGGCAATCACATCGCCCGCGCACTCTAAAAACTTTACAAAACTACCAAAACTTTACAATAATTCCATTTTGAAGTTGGTTGTGAGATGAGCTGGTGTGCTACTGCATGAGGAAGGCAGTGTTCATGGCTTTGGTGGGAAGCGGCTCTATTTTCAATGATCGTTTGAATTCATCCATGGTAACGCTGGCGCTTACACAAATGGGGCTAGACACTTTTTATTAAACTTTCACCATCATCAGGAGGTCTAAACGGGGGCATGGATTTTTCGGTATCCTGGCTTTGAGTGGGCTAGTTGTGACGATTCCTGGTGGATTAATCGCCAGAGAAATGAGGGATGCTCTTGTCATTTTTATTTTCTTGATGATGAGCCATTTTCTGTACGGGTGTGGTTGGGTGATGGATTTTCCGCAGAATTTCGACCGAAATCATGAGACCATCTATTTTTCCTGCTCTCATGCACTTGGTTGGATTTCGATGATTAATAGATGAGAAAGGCATGTCACACTTGCCTTTTATGGCATAAGGTAGCAATGAAAACTTATTTCTTTCATTCAGGTTACTATACTATATAGTAGTCAGAGGTAGGGGGAGATTAGTGTTGCTTATCAGTAGGCGAGCGGTGATTCACGTTACTAAATAAAGCTTTTGATCTAGATGTCTCATTTAATTTATTTTGAGGTTTTAGTTTGTCATTCAGGTTATGGGAATTTTTTAAATAAGAACTAAGTGGTAAAGTCAGTCTCAGTAGATCTAAGAGCAATTTGTTGAAGGGAATGGTGTGTTTCTTCTCGCGAACTAGGCCGAGTGCGGACATTGCAACTATCAACATCAGGTACAGCATTAGTTCGAAGCGGATTAAGTTTTAAACCATTTTCTTTTCACAAACTTGACGCCTTGTGCAATTACTGACCACTGCAGACACCGACTACATAAACACGAGAAAAAACATGCTTGAACATAAGTTCTATGATCTTAGTGAGGCCCGAGGACAAGAGGCTCAAATCTCGGACGCCGATGTAATTTTTGAATTGAGGCATTCGGTCATTTTGTCGAGGTCATCAAAACTTTCGGAAGTTATGGTATGAATTTTACAGGAGCTATCAATGCCATTTCTCTTAATTGCTGAAAGAAAATCGTCTCCGACAAGAAAAGTGTCAAGAGGTTCTTTATGATGTGAACCATTGAGTTGTATAAACCGGGACTTTTGGCGGAAGATCAAAAGAACCTATATGCGAATTCAATTTGAAAAGTTGCTCCATAATAAACTTAATACTTGAAGCAAGAGAAGCTATCAAAGATGGACTATATTACAATTTGCTTTGATTTTCTAATTAAGTGGGTCACAGTGAGGTTATTATTTACATAGTGAAAGATTTGAGAAGCTAAAATTTCCAGCTGATGCCTGTATTCGTCAAAGGTAGAATTCTTGCTTGTACTGCTCTGCACTGCAACATTAGGGTTATTGGTACGGCTAGTTACCTGAAGGGTTATGGTACTGGAGACACTTTATGCGTTGTTGCTAGTTAGTTAAGAGGGATTTACACGACTTCCATAATAAGCGTTACAATTATACATGGAAACGGGGCTTTCAATTTCAAGTTCATTTTTGCATTCAATTTTTCTCATCGTCTCCAAACGAAATGTTTATATTTTTACTCTCAGCAAGTTATAAAATTTTGCTCGATATTTTTAGCTCCGTCGACCATGGATCTTATCAGGTGCAGCTTGAAACGTGGCGTTGAGGGTCGAGTACTGCTTCCGTGCAATTGCTGGGACTTGCTGCGGGTGTATACATTGTTGGTGCTGAAAATTGATCACGAGAGACACATCAGTAACAAGTTAGTAATAATTTTGAAATAAAGATCGAAGATTGCATCGAATAATAAAAACTGTACTCTCGTTTTTATTGCTTTATTCATTCAATCAAATTTAAAAATAAGCATTCACACGACCAATTGGGTTCCTTAAACTAAGAGATATACAAACAGAACATTTGGTTGTATAAGATAAATTAATTGCATCTTACGAACCCATCTTACAAACAGTAAGAGTTAAACACCGTTTCCACTCCATCGGAGAGGTCATCGAAATGACCCTGCAAAGATTCAAATCAAGTTGTGTCACTGGAGTGCAGAACATTCGTTGGCTTAATCTGGCGTCAGCAAGTTGAAGATACGAAAAAGCGAAATGATTAAAATTTTAAGAGTTGAGTGAGAAGACTCTCTCTCAACTAGATAGAAATGGAAAGAGAAAAGATTGAGCTCTCAATTTGCTCTGGAAAGCACGATCCTTTAGCAAAGCGGCAATGAAATAACAAATTAAATGCAGATAGATTAGATTAGTCGTTAGTTGTAGCCTCCCTACCCCCAGAAACAAATGCTATCCAAAGAGAGGAAGGAGGAAGGCACCATTTAGTATGGCGTGTAGGAAACGCGGAATCTATGCAGAAAAGGAATAGAAACAGTAAGTTGGGAAAGAAGATTATGAAACAAGATCAAAGTTGAAGAAGGAAGTTTAGTAGGTGCTGAAAAATAGGACAGCAGTGAACCGAAAAAAGGGTGGTCCGTAACAAACCAAAATCCTATTCTACTGCAACAAAAAGAAAGCCTACCTAACCTTAAGCTCGGGCCCTCACATAGTCCCCCTACGAGCGCCAATTCCCGTAGATACAATAGTTGTATCCTCCTGAGGGAATTAAATGCAGATAAATAAAAAAATCTATGAACCCACGCATTTGACCTGTTTCGAGTTTCGATTCACCATAAGCCACGAAAATAATTCGTTCTACGAAATTGAAATGACAGGAATTGCACGATATATTCTTACGAATCATGGAGACCTGTAAACTGAGCATAAAGAATAGTTCATTAAAACGTTCAACGTTCTGAAAGTAACAACTGCAAGTTATCAACCGACCAACATGAGCTGCGCGATGGTGGAGTCTCTACACCCAACGCTGCTGCTCAACCGGCGTGCACAAAGCATTCAGAAGCAAGACACGAGAAAATACCCTACTCGTGCAAGAAGACTTAATATTAATGAGACCAGAACGATACCGTAAACTACTGAGAATAAGGTCGCATTTCATTTACATGCTACCAGCTACGATGCGTAACAAAAAAATTCAAATACCCAGTTGCGGCGATCACAAATGATGTGAGAAGCTCCAGCTCCTCAGCGAAATATGATGGCAATTGATTAATTATAAATTAGTTTTAGCCTCCCTGTACAACAACAAAAATGTTCTAAGAGAGGAAGGATGAAGGCACCATTTAGTATGGAGTTGAGGGAACGTGGAATCTATGCACAAAGGGTGTTCCCGCAAGGGATCCCGTGCGCATGGCAACAGTAAGATAAGAAAGAAGGTTATCAAGCAAGATAAAAGTTGAAGAAGAAAGTCAGAAGTGCTGAAGAACAGGACAGCAGGGAACCGAAAAACTTGTCTTTCACATAACAAAAAACATTTTATTTTAACAAAAAGAAGGCCTACCTAACTATGAGCTCAGGACTTCACATTTCCCCCTGGCAGCCTATATGATGGCAATCAGTCTTCATAATTCCTTACAAAACGAAACTTTCACACTTCAGCAGTGTTTACAACAGAGGAACGAGGCGATCGCGCCTTACATTCGGGGATATAAAACAGCAACATTGATGCCGAGATTGGCAAAACCTGAAATAGAATTGAAAAACATTGATGCAAACAGACGAAGTCTTTACTGTAAAAGAAATTTTATAAATTGAAAACAAATTCTCTCAAATAAACAGTTCTTTATAGTATTGAACTGGGTAGTCTCTTTTATCAAGTGTTTTTTTTCCTCTGCTAGGGCGGCTATTGCAGTATTTAGAGAAAAATTATATTAGGATTCTCCACTCATCACTAATATTTTTGCAAAAATAATTACGATGGCAGTGTGTCCTTCGGATATCGGATACATTTCTTTGCATTACAGAAAGAATTGCGTTTTACTTCATGTGATTTTACTATGAGGAACCAAGCATTAAACAGTTCCCTGATTGCTCAGAAAAATTGTCATGCAACAAGTGAAAACTAATTTTAAGAACGAGAAAACTATTCAAAACTTAACGCTAACTCAATGGAATGACCGCTTAACAATACCTTACAGTTACAGCCCCCTTGGCAGTGAAAGCTGATATATGCGACACTGGACATTCGTTCTTTTCGGCACAAAGATTAAAATTATCATTGTGTAAAGAGTTAAATATGCTCCACAAGCTTCAGGTAGAAATAAGCAACTGTCGGGAAGTTAGGGCACTCGGATAAGAATTGGCCCGAACGTCACGCCAGATTACAAAAAAGAAATAAACAGTGAAACGAAGCCTAGTGAATCGTCAACTGAACTATTAGAGGCTTTCAGGGCAAATACCTTTGAAATAGCCAGACATCAACGCACCTAGGAACAGATGAAGATAGACGTTATCAAGACACATGGAACCGTAGGATAATCGCACTCCTCGAAGAGCGATAATCTCTTTTTAGTTCATCATCGTGCTTGGATTTAATCAAGAATAATCTTAAGCATTTTAGAAGTGGTAAAAGTTCTCCAAGGTATTAAATAATGTTGAGAGAAAAGTTATTCATACTTTGCTATATCTTCAGAAAATAAGAAGTTCCAACGAAAAACTACTCGCCACTCGGCTTCAGGTAAAAAAAGTTGCCATTCGGACTAGATATTGTTGGTCTCCCGACTAGTGGATGTGAGCATTTCTTTAGTAAATTAGTCCTTAAATTAGTTAACATACAAACAATTGAAGAAAATTTTTCACAGAAGGATGAATCTTTCAATGGAATGTGAAACAAGTACTATTTATTAGATGCACTGGATCTGGAAAACTTTGTCACCACAAACACGAAAATCAACACTAAAAAGAATTGCACTGACGAGTTCAGAATAAAAGGGACTTGTCTTTTTATCATTAACGCGAGTAAAATGAGCTCATCAGTTAATAACAAACGAAGTGTTTACACACTGAAGCGCTCCAGGTGTGTACGGAGAACGCGACACACCCACATGACTGTTCAACAGATGACACAAGTGTAGCTAGGTGATTTACACGAAGGTAAACACTGGTTTTCAACACTTCAATGCAAGTATGTACAGCACTTTATAGAGACATGGATTTTCATTACATGAGGCAACTGTGAGTGCACAACGCATGATCATACACGAGTTTGTGAAACGTGCAACACATACAAGGTGAACTCATTTTTACCTTTCTATACACGCGCATTGCACAATGGATACGTAAATAAAAGGCAAATTTAACACATTATGTAAACGGGCGCAAAATATGGTTCCCGGCCAAACCCAACATAGGCTCAACTTATTTTAGTCTGCAATAACTTGAGAGTTGGACATCATCACTTGTGCCCTGTTGGATCTCTACCTCCTGAGGTGGGAGTGGCTCAGACACAGCTGGGACGTAAGGCAACCGTCCAATTTAGTTGAGTCTCTCCAGTAACGAATTGAGTAAAATTCCAAACCACATGTGTTATTTTCACGAGACGAAAGAAATGAAGACAAAGCTATCGTCGACACGCTGTCTGTGAGCCTCGCCCATTCCGAGGGAAGCATGACAGATCACCGCCACACTTGACGGTCTCAGTTCTATCTTACTAAATGTTACAACACAGCAAATACGAAACTCTTAGTTTAGAGAGAAGAGCAGTGATAAAGATGCTCTTGAGTAATTTCTATGGCTATGGTACAAAGAACGATTCGATGAACAAGAATTACGAAGACGCTCACTCGAAATCTCACAAACTAGTAATCTAATCTAGATGAATCTATAGAGTTGCAAATATACAACAATAGGGTCAGAGGAATGAAAATAGACAGTACAAAGACTTGAAAAATGCTTTCTCGGCACACTCCAGCATTCGTTATCAAACTAGGCTTAAATACTGTGCTAGAAACACTACATCACTTCAAACCTCACATGGAATTAAAGATTTCAGTAAATGAGACTATCTATTTGAGCTCAACATTTAACTAAGGAGAAAACAAAGAACTCAAGAGTTCATAATTTACAGCAGAATATCAGACTAGCTTTGCATTCATACTCACATGAGTTCAGAAAATACAAAGTATCTCAAATGTTGACGTACGATGTCTATCTACACAGACAAATATTACGAGAAATCACGCCAAAAAAGGCACCAGAAAATCAACAATTGGCTTCAACTCAGCAGCAACACGATGTGGTCGACGTTCCGCTGAAGAGAAAATTAATGCTATTCCCAAAGAGAGGAACGCTCTTCACCAGCCAAACCACTGCCTCACGAGGTAGACTCAGTAGTTGAGATCTAATAGTATTCCATTCCAACACATGAATTCAGACAAAAAATGACAACATGTACTTTCATCATTTGAACCACGACACGAAGGTTTCGATAATGTGAGACGTAAAACACACACACACACTGCAGTAGTAATGATGTAATTGACTAGATCATCTATTCGTAAACAAAGCAGCAGTATAATGACCTTGAAATCAGTAGATCAGCGCAGGGATTCAAGCACAAGGAAGACCCAAAAAAATTTTGTTTCTAGTCCGCGAATGTGTGCAATATTAGCTCTTGTAAAGGAACAGCTATTCACAGGGGAGGCTTTGTAATACCCATACAACACATACAAAACTAAAATGATTGTTGGATGAAGTGCCGCCGCCTCCTCCTAGCTGTTGATGCTGAACTTATCGTGTCTTTAGCACGAGCAAACACGAGCAGGCAACGCACGCCGCCCATGCAGGCTACAAACACAGCAGATACACGCTGCTGTGTCCCCAGCTACCTTTCCAGCGCCAAGTCTTCTGGAAAAATATTGTCACGGCAAAAAAATATACTTACAATTAAACCTAGAGAAATGTCTTCAAATAAATTAGTCATTCATGATGCAAGGTGAATGTAAGCAACAGCACCTTGACAATAAAACAAGTTTACAAAAAACAAGAGATCTCCAAAAATGAGTCTGAGTTCATCAGCACCGAAGGTACGCTGTGAGAAGGAAACAAAATTACGTCTCCGTTACATGCTAAACAAACTTAAAGATATTCCTACCACTCGAGCATTCTTTGTAAAATATCACTAAGTTTAAAAAACATAAAACCTCTAAATATCACAAGAAATTCAGACACTAGCACTCAAATTCAAAACCTTACAGGCTGTTCAATCTCAAGAACACTGCAAGAAAAAATTTAAAGTATCGGATATAAACAAGCACTCAACTAAACTCATCACTTACCCAAGTCTATACATTCACACGCAGAGAATCTCGTCTACAAAAACATACTACAAACCATTCATTACACCTGAACCGACCAAAATGGTCCCTGGATATAAAAGCAAAACTGCCGACAACACACTCACAAGGTGACGCCTGTTACGCTCCAACAGGATATAATGAAGCGTTGACTAAACGAGACACTTTCAGATCATACTCTCAGTTACGCCTTAACAGATGTACCTAATAAACTATTTATGATATTCTATGGAGATCACAACACTGACTGCAGCACACTCGATATGGGTTTCAAGTCTTCATTGGTACTCACCATCCCTAAAGTTGGTGAGCTGCAGCCATCTTTTGCTTTTTGGTTGGATTTAATGGCCGAGATTTTACTGACGCATTTCAATTAAATTGAACGACACATTCGATGTCCATAGAACTGTTTCCACAGACAACTGCCTCATATACACGCAAAAATTCACACAGTAGTGCCATGCTCGCACGACGCTGAGGTAGACGCGTACCATGCATCATCCTTCTAGGTACATGCAAACAAGTTAACCAACCTTAACTGCTATTTCTGGATAGCTGCGCTTTTCCAGAATCTTCTATGGAAGATAATTTATGTATTGACTCACAAAGACATTTATATCGATAGCTAATACACAAATTGTGCCAAGTTTTGAACCAGGATACGATAGAATTTTAAAACCTACTCACAATCAACTTGCTTGTCCAGTTAATGAGCGAAGTATTGCTCACACCAATGGGAGCTCAATTTAAAAATAAATATAAAAAGATTCCAGTATCACTAGGTATGAGCGGTCGCGCTTACATTGCCGTTGGATTTCTTACTTTTTAATGACTGATGAAGAAAAGTGCCAAGTCAAATAGATGTCTCCTGAAAGGAACTAAAATCTACATTCATCGTAGAGTTTGACTTTTGCATTAGGATGAAATTGAACACCTTTTCTAATAACAGCAGACCAATGATCTACCAAGGAAAACTCTTCGACGAACACATAACAATTATTTTTTGTTCGATTGGCAGATAGGAGACTGAAACTTTGAGGTTGAAAGAGGAGATGCTAAAAAATCCTTCGAATTGATGCCAGTGACTCGTATAATAAGGGGAAATACAGGAATCCAGATTTCATGGTGTAAAAATCAAGAGTCTAAACTTGAGGGAGAGGCCAGCATATCACTTTGGACTAGCAGACAATTCATCGAATTCCACGACGCGCCAACACGCAAAAGAAACTTCAACTGCGACTGCTCGACCACCATAAGGGGATGAGAATACAGTGCTGCTCATAGCAGTCACTTGGCCGACAGCAGTCATCTCTCAGGGGCTAATCCAGATGCAGATTCTTACATTGCACACATGGATGATGCTAGTACCAAACCGACGCTCAGGCACAGCTCTACAGCTCAGTTGGACCTGGCAAATACTGAAGATGAAGCTTCTTCAGCAAGCGGAGATACTCGACGGTTACACCATGTACGCCCCCTCAGTGACCGCGGCCAACAGCCGCGACACAGCCTGAGGCTTCTAACGACGTGAGCCCTACATGTCTCTCCTGGGCCTGGTGTCCCTGCGCGCCTGAGCTCGGGTGTGCACTCCGTTAGCCGAGCGTCTGTGCGTCTCGCGCTGCTGCGGCTGCTCACTCTCTTCATCGTCGGAATCACGCCTGGGCACCATTTTGCCGTTCGATTTCCTGATGCTAGCTGACGAAGGAACTCCATTCGCAGCAGACTTCTTCACGCCGTTCATTGCGAGGTGTCCCTTATTCTGTAAAATACATAGGTTTATTTAAACAGTATTGAGATCAATCTCGGCTACCAATAAATGTTTATCTTCACATTCAGCGCAGCAAATTCAATCAGATTATAAAGAACTTAGGCCTTTGGTACATGAAAAAATTTAAACCAATCAACACTGGCAAACACAGTTTGCTTTAATTTATCAATTATTACTTCATAAATACATTTGACATGAAGTCATGAAGTGTAAAGAAACAATGTAGTATACATCAGAGACAAGAGGATGATCCCTAGAGCAAAAAAACCAAGATCATCAAATTCTTCTTTACTTTCAATCTGTTCATGACAATTCTCAATTTCCATTAAACAAGCTTTCACTCCTACAGTGGTTCCCTCACACCTGCTACTGCCAGTCTCAGAGTAACTCCAAAACTGTTAAAGTGAATCGACCTGAGAAGGAAACTTTTACACGAACCATCAATAGAAGTACTGTTAGAAAGTTCAAATCCTTAAATAACTGCACAAGTAATAAGAAATTAGAATACTTTCTATACGTAATCATGATTGCACAAGTAACGTCGCCCCACTAAAGGAAGAGTACGACCTTTCACTATACAAGATGCCAACACAAATGTACAGCCCCACGACGTCATGGAGACGACATTTACAGCTTTCAAGCTCAAAGCTTTACGTCCTCACAGAAGAACTCACTTTTTTCTGATAACTTTGGATGTAGAATTGCCCAAAGAGAATGATGAAGGATAACATGTAGGCAACAAGAGCATACTGCATCCACAGAGGGAAGTTGCAGCCAACGATGAGCGCACGTATGCCCAACACACCAGCACTGCTGAACTGCACCTGTAAGTAAACGCCGGCTATCACAAACAGTAATGATAACTGGTTATCGAGTCCAGCTTATATCACGGATTGCACTACTCAAATTAGAACAGTAAGTATTTTGGGTTAAAACTTTTACTATTCCGAATTGTTACGATCCTTCGACTTAAACTAAAAATTGACAGTAGGACTAAGGTTGCTGCAGAAGGTCATTAAATTCCTTTCATAGCGCTACATCACAGGTTTTGGTAACAGTTGGGAGAGAGATTGGGAGGCATACAAATGTGCAAAAAAGATGGTCCTATAATAAACCCTGAATGCTGACTGTGACGAATCCACTATAAAAGACTTCTGTAAGAAATACAACCACTCCTAATGTTTCAATTTGGAGGATTTTAATTTTTTAATTTTTTGAGAAATAACGAACAAGCCCTCTCATCTTAGAATCCTTGTATTTATTTATTAAGAGATATTTAAATAGTGATTCAAGTCGTACCACGCTAAACATTGAGCCACTTGCTAACTTTCAAAATGCTGGTCTGAGCGTGTATTCGGACATTTGTGCATGTGTGCACGTGTCTATCGGTTGCTCATGTGTAGGACCAGAAGTTTTCATTATTCAATGTGCGGATTTCAACACGTTGACTACGTCTAAGCGGCTGCTGCAGTTGGTTAGGTAAGCTTGGAAGTAAAAGAATTGAAAAACAAACTTTACCAATAGGAAACATTTTTATCTTTTCTAAGATGAATGAAAAATATAATTGCACACTAATATTTTAACTCGTACACAACAATCCGTATTAAAAATTGCAGTGGAATGACTGAAATGCCATTCGGTTATATCGGTACATAAAAGAGCAATTTACCAAGTGGTACACATATCTACCAATACAAAGTTAAAGTGTTAAATTTATCTAGTTTTTTTCCTGAAATAACTTCCATGCATTTTTAATTTCCGACTTTATTATCTAATGTATTGCTCACTGTATATTTTAATTTGTTTTTCCAGCAATGATGATGGAATCAATGAATTCTAAAATGTGTGCTAGTAAATATGTTTATAACGACATTGATTTTTTTTATATTTTTACAAGATTCCTCAAGAATCGTCCAGTTCGTGCCAAGTTGACGAAGCTTACATTTCAGGACACGACACACCATACGAAAAATCAGCTATTTGGGTAGGATACTGAAATAAATGACATATTTTTCCCACGTAATATCAGAATTTCTACAGCAAATGGGCTCAAATTGAAGATGTAGAGGTTTGCAACAAACACCTTTGCCAACTGCACTTTGAATTTTCACACATATTGAACACCGCTGCAGCCCAACACTACTGCAAGAGAAAAAAACTCATCCATGCTTAATATATTGATAATGCTTTAAAACAAAGAAAAAAGAAAAGAAGAAGAAGGCACGTACAAGTTGGATGCAAGTGATGTGCTTCTTCCACCAGAGGTAGCGCTGCACGCGTGGCCCCAGGGCCGACAGCCCGTAGTACAGGTACATGATCACGTGTACGTAGCTGTTCATCATCGCCGCCAGGAACGCTGCCAACGGAGAGCGAGCATGGTTATGCTCCTTGGATATTTTCAGGTGAGTAACCCTCAATTTGGTGAAAAAAAGTTGCTGAACAACAGTGAAGCCTCTAGACAACAATTTAACATGAATTTTAATTAATTCCTTCAAACGCATCTGTTAATGCTTGACACAACATTGCATTGCATAAAAATAACAAATTCATGTTTTTTGAGTTAATCCAATACATAGTCAAACTAGCTATAAATGTCAAAAGAAATGAATATATTTTTGCAGCAACATTTACTTAAGGAATTCCAGCAGCCGGGTGAATAACTTGAAACCAATGGTAGCAAGACTTTTTTGACGATCTACATAAAAAATCCACAGCACTAACAGATCAAAACATTACAGCATGAAACAAAACACGACGTAAATTGAAGACAGATGTTTGAACTTAGGCTCCTTATCAACAAGAAATCCCCAAGTTCCTAAATGAGAGGAAAAATTTAAACTGTGCAGTTTCCCTCCTTTTCATAGCTTTTTAGCTGTTCGGGGATAGCGGATGGTAACTATAAACTGAATGCTGAGACTTTTCTCATTACATTATGTATATTGCAAGTTTGTTACCCAGAGGAAACTTCTTAACTACACAAAATTGTACAAGCCACAAGGGCTTGGTAATAAGACGCAGCTCACACAAGATTAGATGTGAGTCTATGCCTTTCTAATCGCAACAAAGGCATTCCAGAGAGAGGAGGGAGGATTAGATTAGATTATATGTTAGTTTAAGCCTCCCTAACCGCTAAAAACAGAGTGTATCGAAGAGAGGAAGGAAGAATGCACCATTTAGTATGGAGATAAGGGAGTGCAGAATCTATGCAAAAGGGGCATAGAAACATTAAGTTGAGAAAGAAGTACATGAAACAAGATGAATGTGGAAGAAGAAAGTATTAGGTGCTGAAAAACAAGTAGGTAGAAGAACAAGTAGAAAAAAAGTAGGTGCTGTACCTCGTTTCCATATGAGCTCCACAATCCTACCTACGATCCATAGGCAACAAACACCCAGGATAAGCTCATGCACACGAACAGCAAGTGCTCTTAGGGGACTGAATACACACTCAAAACAGCATAAGTAAAACTCACAGGAACCACCGGCCACGAATTTGACTCCGATCCACCAGAGAGAGAACATGGTAGAGTGGTGGTACACGTGCAAGAACGTCAGTTGATTGTTCTTCTTGCGCAAGATGAAGAAAAGCGTGTCACAGAATTCCACAAGCTTCGAGATATAGTACCACCACAAAGCTGCCGCCATCTGAAAACATTACTATTAAACAATCTTTTACTTATAACGTGCATATGCGAGTATAAGTCACTTATGTGCGTACGCAAGAACAAATGAAATAGGTTGAAGAAATTTCATTACAAGAAAACAAAGCTGAGTTGTGATGGAACTATACTAGATTCAAAACTATAACTTTGAGTCACATACTATGACATCGTAATTTATGTATAATTAAGTATTAAATTTCTACGCCATGTAATTTCCACCATCACTTCACATACAAACATGACTGGCCTTGTGCTTCACGTGAGCAAAGTGAGCACCGGCATCACAAAGCAAATTCAAAAACTACATGTGAAAACAACAAGGCATTCATTTCCTTGATTTATGAGAAAAACAAGACGAGCAAAGCTCTGTTTACCTTTACCCTCCTATCAACTTTGGTACTCGAGTTTTCGCATTAATGTATTCTCTAGCAGGGAGCTGCCATCATTGTTGCCTAGAGAATTTGGGATGTGACTGTGGGTTCCATGCGCCTGCTCAGCTCACCAGTGCTGCATCCTGCCAGCTCAACACAACTCAAAGGCCAACAAAATTAATTCTGAAGGAATGCTATGCACTAGCCGGCAGGGGTCTCCAAACTTTTCAATGAAAGGGCCACGTTAAATATTTCACACACTCATGCGGGCTGAGTGCCACCAGTCAGCAGCCCCAGCTTTGAATAAATTATTCAGCAATACCAGTCGTAAGATAATTATTTTCTCAAGACCACCACACAGGGATTTGTTTGGCGAGCCGGATGTGGCCCGCGGGCCATAGTTTGGAGACCCCTGCACTAGCGCTACTACTTGAAAACCACCGAGTAGGCTTGTACACACTTTGTGTCAGAACACTTGCTTACCAATAACGCTTCAAGTAAAAGCCTACGCAGGAAGAAATGGGCCATCAGCATCACAACTAGTAGTCACTGAAAGTGTTGAGAATGACCTACCTATACAAAGAGTAGAAATGCAACAAAAACTTACGTAAGATTTAAAATTGAGCTGCAAACACAGGGAATTGTACAAAGAAGAAGAAATGCAACAGGTTGAAGAAATTCTATGAAAAAACATAGAACTATACCACAGGGGTTGTTTCCATACATTTAACAGGAGTCTAGTTTATTAGTTAGTTTAAGCCGCCCTATCCGCCACAAAGGCGATCCAATGAGAGGAAGGAGGAACGCACCATTTAGCATGGAGATAAGGGAATGCAAAATCTATGCAGAAGGGGCATAGAAACAGTAGTTGGGAAAGAAGATCATGAAACAAGATCAAAGTCGAAGAAGAAGGCAGTCAGTGCAGAAAAACAGGACAGCAGTGAACCAAAAAAAGATGGTCCTTGACTCCTTAACATAACAAAAACATTTTATTTTTAAAAAAAAGAAGGCCTACCTAACTCTCAGCTTGGGCCCTCACATTTTCCCCCTGGGGGCGCTAATTCCCACAAATACAATAGCTGTACCCCCCTGAGGGGAGTTAACAGGAGTACAGCATTTAAGTATTAGCTTGACAAGAGTTGGAGACCTTCCAAGGTAGTTTAAAAGAAACTTGAGCAGGGATAAGAAGCTAAAATGTCCTCCACGCAAAAGGGTTTGCTCCCAAATCTCTCGATGGTAGGTTGAGCTTCGCTTGATAAAGAGGATGCATGATATGAGTCGCGTGATAAAATTGTATGTCAAGCCATGACCACAATTAAGAGGATTCTGGCACTTGCTGGCTGTGCCAGTTCAGGCATAAAATGAAAATTGAGTCATGAGTTTGAGGAAATCCGTCATTTCTTTAGAAGGAATGGTTCTCCCGGAAACAACCAGACATGAAGTGTCGAGGACAACTCACCCTGACTTGGTAGGGCTTGTTGGAGTAGTCCACAGGCTGGCAAAACCAGCTGTAGCCCAGGTGGTATGACACCACGGCCAGCTGAAGACAAAAGAAAACGATTAGGAAGGAAAAAGTGAACAATATCGTAGTGAACCTTTAATAAATATTTATTCCATGCTAGAAACTCGCCTAAATCGAATAAAAAAAGAACTAAGAGCAATATTTAAATAATGTAATGTTTGCAAATGTGTGTGCTAATTTTTACTGTCAACCAGGAAAAATACACAACCGTCGTATTAAAAATTATTAGTCAAGGTTCTAACAGTTATGAAAAAAAGAGAAATGCATTTCCTTCAATGACACAAACGGTGAACAAAATTTCATTCAATTCGACAGAACAATTTGTAAGATCCAACCTAATAAGCAAATTAGATTAACGGTAAACAAATTATTCCAAATATTTATAAATCAATGACACATGACCAAGTTTAGCAACAAGAAAACGTTAGGCACCAATGCACTGCACTCAAAAAAAAGCTAGGGAAGGCTTGAGAACTAATCTCGGTTAACCCTTTCATGCCCAATGTGTGAAATTTCACACATTACCTTTCCAAGCAATTCCAATTTCATTTTTGATGATACCTAGACGAATATTGCAGTCCCTGCAACGAATTGGACAGGAAATTATAGAAAATGTTGATAAGACGGGATATGTACATCAGCTACCCTCTGGCAGTTGTAAGTGGTTGTGATACAGTGTTTTCTCTCGGCAGTAAGAATGCTTGTGTGTTAGGGTGGGATAGATGACATTGTTATAGCTAACCGGTGTGAAATTTTAGTATAATGTTGGACTATTATTTTTCATAAACTGTTCATTCATTAATAAAAGCAGGATTTTGAAAGTTTTTTTTTTGTTATTTGTGAAGTAATACGATGTGTGAAATTTCCTACATGCCACTTTTTGTATACTTTTCATAGATGGACAAAGAAACCACTTTCTGCCTGTTATTCTGCATCCAATAAATAATTACCCTGTTTTAAAAAAAAACATCACCTGATAACTTAATTTGGGTATGAAAGGGTTAACAGGAGCTTAGACTAAAACAGCCATCTAGCAGATGAACATGTGCCCCTAACAGAGTGCAGAGATAATTGTTGATTCCAAGCATGGTAATAGCTATGATACATCAGTCAAGTCCATTTGTACTTCTGTGCCTAGCATCTAACCTCAACTCCAATGTAGAGGTTGAGCATCATCACAGCCAGATTGTAGACAACCAAGAAGCGTCTGAACTCGAACGGTTTCCTGTTCTGCATGAGGGCAGGCCCCAGCTTGACCATGAGCAGGTATGACCCAGCAAGCGCAAGGGTTGGGACAGGAGATGCCATGAGAGGCCAGTCGGCAACTCGCGGGTCTGACGGAGGTCAAAACAAAACTGCTGAAAAACTCCTAAGGTAATATATCTCCATCATTGCTAAAGGTATCTATGATATAAATCAAAAGTTGAATACAGTATTTAATCTGCACAAGCGCACCTGTTCCGATTTTATTCATAGAAACTTTGAATGTTCGTTCTTCCTTTTTCCAATGTCTCTATTTTTGTGTCAAGACATTTTCCAATAAAAAAATTTTAAAAAAACATAATTAAATTAAATTTCGATTTTGCAAGGTACCCTGGTACCTATTTTCCAATTAATCAATTTGTGCTCTTTTCTGTCCAGTAACATATATCAAGTTTATAGATAAATGAGGCATAAATTTTTTCAATTCATTTTTTTCTGGTAAAATACTTTAGTGAATACTAAACTAAGCTCAATTTTAATTTTTCTCACTAATAGTCTGAGTTTCAATTTTTATTAATTGGTAAAGCCCAGAGCACTGGGAATAAACTGAGTACAAAACTACAGTCATAGTTGTGCATGGCTTTGACGGCGTGTTTGCCAATTATATTTTGTTAGCATCTTCTGTTCGACTTGTTTTGATTCCTTGGCTTCTACGGGTATTATTGTTTCTTGAAGACTATTATTTTCATCCAGACATTTTATTTCCAATTAAATTTGCTTTGTATGTTAGATATTTTATTCCTTTTCTCTTCCAAAGCTGTTATTTTACATTGAATTCTAATTTATTGCATTTTTACAGTAGTTTTTATTGCTTTAATAATGCCATTTTTGTTGTTTTAGTATTAGTTGCTTGCTTATTCTGATCCAAATCCCATGATGGCCAATAAGCTTCAAGTCAGTTTCAGCAGCCTCCTTAACCACATCAAAAGCATTCCAAAGAGAGGAAGGATGATGGCACCATTTAATATGAAGTTGAGGGAATGGAAAACTTATGCACAAAGTGTTTCTCCACACAAGATAGATAAAGTAAATTGAAAAGGAACGTCATGACATAAAAACATAAAATAAAAGTTGAACAAGTAAGTCAAGAGTTGCTGAAAAACAAGAGAGCAATGGACCCCCCAAAGAAGTTCCAAACAACACAAAAAAAATCTATTCTAGTTTAACAAAAAGAAGGCTTACCTACCTAACTCTCGGTTTAGGAGCTCATATTTTCCTTCTAAAGAATGGTAATTTCAATCGATACAATACTTGTATTTTCTTGGGGAGGGAGTTATTCATGAGAAGCCTTTCCTTGGATATGAAGTCTTCATAAACTAAACTGGTCATAAGTTTGAACTAGTGAGCAATATTCCTTGACACAAATTATTCTTCGATGTATTAAAATGTTATGCAAATGGGACATCAAATTAATTGGGGAGATATAATTTCAACATCTTCCAGAAAAAATAAAGAAAGGGAATTTTAGGAACCAATTGTTCACTCAATGAATATTTGAGCGTTTCACTGTAACTTAGTACTACTAGAAATACATAAGACCATTGACTATCAATTCATCAATTTTCTGCTATTTTTTTTTAATATTGAAATCAAAATATGAATTATTTATACTCTGGCATCCAGAAGATGTGTAATTCCCATACATGTCCAGAATTTTAGTAAGCACCATGAAAAGGATTTTAACTTGTGGAATTTAAAGCTTCATCTTAAAAAAATGTTTACCTTAAAATTTTATTTAAAATCTTGATAATATATGAGGAATGCAGCTGCAATTTCATCAGGTACACTCTATCTTAATAAAATGTTTTACTCCAAATGAAATGAAATGAAATTTAAATCCACATGACATTTCCCTGCACTCAGCACATAAAGAGATTGAAGGAATTTCATGAAACAAGATAAAAATGGAAGAAAGTAATACACATTGGAAATAATAGAAAGTAATACACACTGGAAAGAAAAAGAAATTAGTACACACTGGAAAGAAAAAGAAATTAGTACACACTGGAAAGAAAAAGAAATTAGTACACACTGGAAAGAAAATAAAAGTAATACACACTGGAAAGAATAAAGAAAGTAAGATACACTGGAAAGAATAAAGAAAGTAAGACACACTGGAAAGAAAAAGAAAGTAAGACACACTGGAAAGAAAAAGAAAGTAATACACACTGGAAAGAAAAAGAAAATAATACACACTGGAAAGAAAAAGAAAGTAATACACACTGGAAAGAAAAAGAAAATAATACACACTGAATATAAAAAAGTTACATGCTGGAAAAAAAGTAATACTTTCAAGAAAGAAAACAAAAGTTATTCTTTCTGGAAAGAATAAGAAAACAGTGAACCAAAAAATGCCACCCTAAACAATAACAAAGAAATATTCTATTTTAACAGAAGAAAGGCGATCTTACTTTTAGCTTGGGGACTGTTGGATAACTTCACCTAAGCATTGGACTAAAATTTTAGTCCAAACGAGTTTACACCATCCGCCCAAAGCATGAAATACTGTACCAATATTTTAAATATTACGCTCCAATAACATATACTTGTATGAATAGACTTCCAGTTTAAGTTTCAAGTGAGAAAGAAGAAAATTACTTTGTTCATATTTTTTTATCATGTGTCCTTACCAACTTTCAATTCAATACACCTACATTGCCCTTCATTTAAATACAATGGTTGAATTCTTATTTTTTAGCAAGGAATCTATTTCATGAAATATACTCATAGGAATTGAATAATTTCATGCACAAAACTTGCAACTTCATGTTAGAGTGACTCATTATTTCAGAAACTATTATGGTTCAATTCTATTGAAAGCAGTTTTATGCACTGTAACTTTCAAAAAACATAATTAACACTAGCATTACTGCAAGGAAGTACCAAGGTCAACAAAAATAGTATATAGATATTTAAACATAATTTTTCCAACTATGAAAACATTGAGCAATAGTTTTGCAACAAAATACCTGCATTTTTCATTGATCGATTGTACTGCTCCTGGGCTATCCCCCAGGCCTGCCGGACTGCTGTAGCTGCCATGACCTGAAAGTAAAGTAAAATTAAAATAATGCAAAAACAAGCTCACAGCACAGAAAGCATTACAATAACATGAATAATCTATTTACCTCTTTAGTTAGCATGAGCATTCATTTTTTTGGCATGGACACACATTCAATGAAACAAATAGATGCACCATGCTCTGAGACATCCCATTAGCAGATGTCTCCAGTAATAGAAGTCCTAAACCTCTATGATTTTTCCTGCACCAGTGAGACAAATTTTGTATTCCATGTTCAAGGTTGAAATTAGTTTAATAACTTAGTAACCTTGAAAAATAGAACCTATAAGAAACTAATGCACAAAGTGTTCCTCCATATGATATCTTGTGTATAGAAATACCAAGTCAGGAATGACCAGGAAGACAGGTAAAGAAGAGCTAAAAAAAGGTATAAGCACTAAATGTTACAAAGTAGACATTAAGAATTAAAGCCATGAAGGCATATCTATACCTAAGATAACCTTACAGTATTCCCCTGACAGCAACATGCTCATTGCATATGAAATACAAACCTAGCTCACCAAAACTAATATTGCCCAATGAAATCATTTCAGCCTCACAATCAATGGATATTCAGAAAGAATACTTCTTGGAACTTTAACAAGTGCTGCAAAAATTTCAATACTAATGGGACTAATTTGACTAAACATGAACTGCAAAGCAGTGGATTTTAGAAAAATAAGAGCTACTTTTAGTTTAATGCCACATATTTATACTTAAAAAATAAAATATTACGTGTGTAGTACGCAATTTTTACAATAAGTTAAATGTATATTTCATGAAGCAGGTAAACATTTCATATTTTTGTTGTTAACAATTATCCAATCATTAGAACTCATGACACGAACAGCGGTATGAAATGATCAACCTCGCTTATAAAGCAATACCGATTTAACATCCGCACAACATCTAATCCATTAGAAACATATTGGAGTTATGATACGTCAAATTAAACTGAAATGCATACTGTGCACTACCTCAAAAGTTCTTAATCACACTTACGCCCTGGTATTTCCTTTTGTTTTCTTATTGATTATCCAATTCTAGTTCCACGCCAGACTCGCCCAATCCTGTAGCAGACGCTCTACGCCAGGAGTGCCAATCGACGTAAATGCCGGTATTCAATTTGAATTTTGACAACATGGCGGAAATTTACGATATTTTAAAAAATTGTGCTCTACGTCAATTAAAATTTCATATGGTTTACTACAAAATTTTGAATTTTTTAATCAAATTTTCTAGATAACTGTCTGAAAAAAAAGTTTATACATGATTTGTGTTGCAAAAATTAAATTTTATAGGTCTCTGGAGATAAAGGTCCTTAATTGGCAGACAAACCATGTGAGACATGAGTGAAAAATTTTGATTTCTCACTCGAACTCTTATTTGAATTCTATTTTTCCAAGCAAGAGTGTCTCCCCACCATGTAGTCCCCTTGCGATTACCGTGGGCGAGTGGTTAGGAACGCGCCCTTCATTGGAATATGGCAGTTCGAATCCCGGCTGTGCCACCCGGTAATTTCTCCCCGATGGGAAAAGAGAGGACTCAGCCACAATTCCTCAGTAATATTGCCATGATCTGGTGGTTCAATGTAGACATCGTAGCCGTCATTTTCATCTTCTACTAACTGATCTAGTATTTGCGTCATGGTGAGACCTTTGTTCCTGAATACACAAAAAGGAAGCATTGTACCCACAAATGTCTAGAGTGATCATGTGAACACGCTACATAATTCAAATGAACGCCATTGCCTATAGAACACCCTGAAATTTCATCTGTTAAACGAACTGAAGCAACGATTTCTATTTATTAATCTACCAAAAATTCATATCAATAGCATGAAGCATATAAAATTTATCACAATTACCCTTTTATGGAATCCATGGCTTAAGAGATTGCTTGGCACGGGCAACCGAAAACGACACCCTCACTCACAGGTCAACTGTCCTATTGCATCATTACCTGAGAGAAGGGCATACCGATAACGTTCTATCCCATTTCAGTCAGCGTTTGCTGGTTGTTTCTCTTTAGAACCAATTTTAAAAACTTGCACTTACGCGTGATCAAATGATCACGCTAGCCAAATACGGGTTAAAGATACCTCTTATTTCTAGACTAAAACACCTTGACAATAAAAATGAACTTAGTTTGAATCTTAGAAAATATACTGTTTTTACATTCATCACACAAGTTTCTCGTTTATCCAGGGATGAAAGTTTTTTTTCGATATATTTCGACCATGTGGCAAATTTTATTTAAAACAGTGCAAAGGATTTTAAGATAAAGTTAAAGTAGCACAGCGATCGTTGGACGTAGAATGTGAATGTGCTCAGACAGAGACCTCGTAGGGACTTAATGATAAGAAGGACATTCAAAATAAAGTGTTCAATATTATTCCAAATGAAGGCCCAATAAAAAGAAATGTTCAATTCAACGAAAGAGTGCCTAAAAGCCTGTCAAACCATTTCTCACTCATTTCCAAGCTCTCTACCGAAATCAAAGTGATCTCTGATTTCAATAAACTGAACTAAAATCCTCCAAATCCTATAAAAATCGCATTTGTTTTTTATTAAAATTTGATTTTTTCTAAGAATTCCTTGCAAGAAATAAAAACTTGTACAAAATGAGCTGAGACCTAATCAAAAGCATTAAGCGTGCATTTTAGGTTTACACGAGATCCTTATGTTTGAGTGTGAGAACCATTGAATTTGCTTACTCTGGAACAAATTTTTGAAGAAAATGGCGAGCAGGCTGGGCCTCGGGCTGGCGTTGAGATCCCGGTCTCTTATCTTAGAAGTAACAACTTGTGTTTATGAATCTTAATTTCACGCGGTACTGGTATAGCTTCATCAAATCAAAACATTGTTTCAAAAAATAGGAACAACGGTGAACTTGTCTTTTCTTAAATGAAATTCACAAACGTTTTTCAAGTGAACTTGAATAAAATTCACAAACTAATTCTTTAATTAAACTCTAGGATCTCGAACCTACGATATAGGATCATCTATCATAAGGTGATTATGTCTTATGGATTTTTCTCGCATTTCTCAATAACTTTTATTATATCGTGAGCTTGCATCATATGAAGTGTTCTTCCATTAATAAAATCCTAAAATAAAATAATCAGTAACATATAATTTAGTAATGTTTTTTGAAGGAATCTTTGAAAGTAAATTTTTCCCATTGCAAGCTATTTTCGATACAATCTCGATTACATAAATGCCATTTTTTGACATTCAGCGTAATGAACACAAGAAACTGTAGCTTTCACGAGCTGCGAATTGCCTTTTTTCTTGTTTGTTGTTCCGTGTAATTTCATGAACTATGCATGCATTCCGAATTCCCATTCTATGCTCGTTGCGAGTTTTAGCGTTGAAATTTTATCAGGCTGTAGATTCCATGACCTGTATTGTAAAATAGGCTTGTTTTTAATACGCATTCGTGA
>JACJUY010000149.1:238232-255209 GCA_014220935.1 Platorchestia sp. MABIK
AACCAATGATGGTAATTTTGTACCATCTCTATTGGAAATAAACTGTTTTTCTTTTTCTTTTCTTTTCTTAACAGAGTGGTTAAACGCGCCGTTCTAGAGGTGTCGGCAGTTCGAATCCCGGTGATGCGACCCGGTGCTTTCTCCACGTTGGGAAAAAGGAAAAAAACAGTTTATTCTTTCTTTTCCCTAACGGGAAGAAAGAACTCAGCCACAATTCCAGTCCACACAAGTGTCGATACCAGCTTCACCGGGAGTAACCGTCATTGCGTTCTGATTGAATACACTGTCATTTTTAGTTGTAACGCATTTGAAAAACATATGTAGAAGATTATAAGCATCAGGTTTAATGATTGGAAAAAGCATCCTTTATGAAAAAATATTTCTATCTGTTTTGCAGAAAGAAATAATTACTATAATCATTTTTCCTGTTTACATTTTAGCCCATTTATTGACATAAATGTTATATCACATCTTGCATTAAAAAAAATGTTTTAAATGACCAATTGTAATATCGCGTTTCATGTATTCATTCAAGGAGAAAAATATTGTTTTATTTCATTAAATATTGCATCATGTATATGGAATATTAGGACGTATGTGGGACGTACAGCCGACGACGAGCAAGGTATTATTATACTACCGTGTTCACGAAGATCGGCGATTTCATGTCCGACTGATGAGAAATTTCTTCCCAAGGCCAAACCTCCGGTGTTCAACGAATGTTTTTGGAGTGTAAGCACAAGTTTTAATCACAAAATTCTGGTAAGTTACTCTTACTCTTTCAAAAAGGCTATACCGAAGAACTTTTTAGGTTGTTGCGGAAGATATTCCTGGTTTTCAGTATATTTTGTGCCCATTTTCTTAACAATTGACTAACAAAAAACTTATGCTACTGCTAACTTGCTATTTATGTGAAAAATTTATTTATTTTTTTTTTTTTGTGTTTTTTAATCCAACAAAGAATTTGTTGTGGAGCAACCATGTTGAAACAGGTGGAATAGTTCATTAGGGTATTTCAATTTTTATTTTACGTAATGATTATAGTGGATATACTCCGCTCAATAAACTACCAAGTCCAGACTTGAGAAAGATCACGTAAATCTGGAACTTGTTTTCCAAGTAAATATAAAAATGATTCTGAAAGTTACTCTACTGAGCTATCAATTGTGTGCTTCAGACAAATGTCCTTACCGGTGCTGTGCTGAACAATTGTTTTATTGCTCTTTATACCAGTCTTTGGTGATATCAGTTTTATTGCACCTTTGTAATATTTACAATGTAATAATTGTACAAGATCAATACTTTCCCTACAAATTAGACATCTTAACTAGATATTTTTAAAGTTTGGCTCACATTTATTAGCAAAAGTTACATATACATAATATGTAGAGCTATTCCTACAGCTTGGAAGAAAACTGATGACTGAAGAAATGATGATACAATAATTCATTAAATTGAATTTCAACTTTGAAGTTATACATTACCAAGGGCAAGAAAGTCCTAACAAAAACTTCTCTATAATATTTTAAGCACAATCTAGAAACACTTGGCTTTTACTCTAGTGTTAGTAAGTTTAAATGAACCTAAGAAGAACTGCTTCAGCTTGCTTTTTATTCCAGTTCAATTTTGTTTTCAGGATTTTATTCCTGTTCTGGTTCATTAATCTCAAAGTCTGCAACTAGTTACACTGTCATTTCACTTTTGATCTAATTAAAATTATTCTGTTATGTTTAAATGCAAGTTTTTATTTTTATTTTTTACTTGTTCTTTAATTTAGGTATGGGTGATGCTTATCATAAGCAAGTGCCTGGTTTACTTACAATAGGGCTCTTCCACTTGCTTGTATTTTTTGTACTCATGATTTATCATTGGCATTGCCAATATTTTTTATTAATTAGTCTCAATCTAGCAACTCAGTGTTTCCTTATGATTGTTGAATATTTCAGTATTTTTCCTGAACACCTATAATTGATAATATTCTTTTATGCCCTTTAATTGATATTGATTATAGGTAGTTAATAGATTGGAACTGTATCACGCTTCTGGAAGTGAATATGTTTTCTAAATAGTAAATTTTGAAGGTGTCTTGAGATAAGTTTAATTGCAGAATGAAATAACAAACAAGTATTGATATTTTAGGAGAGTGATGATGCATTATTGTTAAAATCTAATGAGTGCTATTTTTTCCAGGAGATTAGAGAAACTACTCAAATTGACGCACAGCTCCCAGACTGGTCTTGAAAGTGCCTACAAACCCCTACAAAATAGAAGTAAGATTTACTTGCAGTGTTTCTGATTCCTGAATTTAGGTTTGATCTATAAAATTCTATTCAAACAACAGATGCCAGTTTTATTAAAAAAAGTGCATTTTATGAAAATAATCTAACCTGATAAAACCCGTTGTGTGTTTATTTATATATGTTTAGTGTCCGCTTCTTAAGAAACATAGGATGTCTGAGTATGCGGTATCATGGATACCGAATTACTCAGTAACATTGAAAGATGGCCCTTACATGCATTGATATGTTTTACATTTTATCAGGATAGGTTCAGTAAGGATAACTTTGTTTAGGAAATGTTAGGTTAGCATAGGTTAGCTAATATTGACGGAATTTTTTCACGGGTCCACCTAGCTTTCCGATGGCATTGTCCGTGGAATTCCACAGGTCCTGCTGCTACCTAATAATACTCTTGGTTTATTTGTTTGGAGTCCACTTCTTCCATTTCTCTGTCACGCTCATAAGGATAGTTATAATGACCGTATCTGTGATACGAGTTTCACCAGTGTGCAAGTACAAGAATGTTTTTATCACGAGTACTGTTAGGATGGATATCTTTGTTTGTCATCCACACCTGAAAAATTTGTTCAAGAAATGCCTAAAATCCCGTCATTTTGTGATGTGATGTGCGTATCTGTGATACAAGCTTCATCAACTACACAATTTTCGGTGTATTAATCCATCAGATTCGAATAAGAATGAATATCACGTGAATTCTTAGGAAATAGGAACGTGTGTCATGTGCTTTGTCGAACATTATTTTTCATTTTTGACGGGCCGCATTCACTCGGCCTCAACTCTCGAGAGATGGATTTCTTTTATTTCTTGCGGCCTTAATTTCATTTCCCTCTCTTTCCTACTTCAAATAAAGGGGGGTGGACTAGTTTAGTATAATGTATGATAAATAGTGGTACTTATAGGGCGATTCTTAGGGAATGTTATTCTCAGAATGAATAGAAGCACCAACGTTATAGAGAACATTTATTATAGCAAACGTTTTGGAATAAAAATCATTCCATCATCAGTGCTGGAAGAAATAAAAGTAATTACTAGTCATGAATAAGACGATTAAGGTCTGAATAGAAATAACAAGCAAAAATGCAAAAAAATATTAAAAATAAATCCTTATCTAACGATTAAAGTACCACACATAAGCGAATAGGTAATATACACAGTACATACAGCCACACATAACCATACACACACAACACACTCATACACCTACACATATATGTACACACACACACACACAAAGCATACCGCAAGTGAGGAAGTAGGGGCCACAAATAATTTTGTTGCGCTGAAATCGTTATTTAGTGAAGGTTTATTTGTGAATATATAAAGAGATTCTAGAATACGGAGGTCTTGTTCATTAAAGGCTTTGCATAGGATAGAAAAATTTGACATTTTGAAAGGGTGATTGGAATTATTGCAATGGTTTCTAATGGCAGACTGAGAGGGACAAGCAAATGGGCGGCCAGTAATATGAGAAAATCCTGAATGTTGGCTGTGACGGATAAATAGTTGGAGGGTACTGCTTCCAACGTACAATTGCTGGCAGCAATCACGAACATACACATATACACAGCAACTTTCCAGGCACTCATCCTGTTGCTCTTTCCTGTTAAAAAAAAGGCGATATCTTTAAAGTATTCTTATAATACACATGAACGTCAACCGCCGTAAAGAAGGTTCGCACGAGGACTAGAAAATCTCTTTGAAATTCACTGTTCAGGTAACCTAGGAATGGAAGGTCAATAAATATTTTCTGTTTCGGTACGGTCAGGGTTACAGGAGGGGGGGAAATTTATTATCGAGGAATTTTCTGACTATTTGATTAACAAGATATTTTGGATAATTATTATGTGCGAACATTTTTTGCAGATATTCCAATTCATTGTGTAATATTTGGTTCGTGCTCGAGATGCAATAGGCCCTATGCAAAAACGTTTTCACACACTATTTGATATAACCTTTGTAGATACAGCGTAAATAATTTGTACAAAGACCGGTAAATGTGGGCTTTCTATAAACTGAAGAAATGAACTTGGTATCAGACTTCCTTACCAGGACATCCGAAAAAGGTATTTCACCATTCTGTTCACATTCCATTGTGAATTTAATGTTGGGGTGAACAGCATTAACATACTCAAAAAATTTATTTGCTTGATCCCGGGACATAAATAATAGAAAGGTATCATCCAAGTACCGTCCATAGAAGACAGGTTTATATTCAGTCGAGCATGAATCCAATTGGTGGAAGAATTTAAAGAAAGAGTAGTATAAAAGGGAGAGTGAGACCTATGATTAGAATATGTGGAGATAGTATAGTATAGTATCTTGAAGAATATGGATAGGTTTGAAAGGATGAGTGACAGTAGTGGATGCATGAGCATGAGAGGGAAGGGAGTGGAAGAGATTTTTAAGCATGCTGAGAGAGTGATAGATGGTGTGGATGAAGGTATGATTGTTTTGCAAGGTGGCAATCGGTTGCTTGAATGTGGGAAAGAATGCACAGTGAACGTGATCATGAAAGTGGTTGAAAGTGCACGAAAGAAGAATGTTTGAGTCTCTGTGACGAGTCTCCTGAGAAGGCCTGCTTGTGATGAAGAGTATGAAAGGAGGTGAACAGGGGCCCTATAGGTGCATGAAAGGATTATGAGTATGAGGACTGAGAGTGTGAGAAAGCATGAGTTGGGTTGCAGCTTCCTGGATACGGATGGCGTGATCAAGGGTGGGTGTTTTTGAGATGGAGTCCACCTTACACAGAAGGTGAGATGAAACTCTCCAGGAGATACATCCAGTGGATTAGAGCTACTCTTTTCATAATGGAAGGTGGAACAGGATGATTGAATATGTGTCAGAGGAAAAATAAAGAATGCCTTGAATTGTACAATAGTGTTGTGAGCATTGGAATGTATGAATGTGCATGGATGAAATGCAGGAAAGTTAGATGACCTTGCAGTGGAATTTGAGAATGGAAAATTGGATTGTGTTGGTGTGGTAGAGACCTAAATGCGTGATAATCAGTTTAACATGTTAGGAGAATAAGTATCAGATTATAGGAAAAGGCATGTAAGTTGTCAAAAAAAGAGGTGGTGGAATTGGTCTGATTACAAAGAATACTCTAAATTGGAAATTAGAAGAAATTACTCTTGTAAATGAACCTGAGAGTGAAGATTTGTTAGCAATTTAGTGTAAAAGAATGCATGTAAGAGAATGTGTTATTGTGATTGTGTGTTATATGACAACTGATATTAGATTTTAGCTGATGAAGAGAACGTATAAAAGTATGAAATGTTAACAAGGATTGTACAAGAACACTGAAGGTGTTTTCTGATTGTGATGGGTGATATGATTGGCCATGTTGGTATACTTGGTGAGCCTGTGAATGCAAATGGACAAAAATTGATTGATTTCTGATTTGAGAATGAACTTGAGAACTTGAATGTCACAATAGGAAATGGCTTGCATACATGGCGGAGCAGGGAATGAAAAACTACAATTGACTATATAATAGTGAATAGTAGAGCAAGAGAGTGGATTAAAGAAATGTTTGTAGATGAAGATGAATTTGATATTAATAGTGACCATAAAATGCTTGTGCTTGAATATAATTGGGGTGGAAAGGATTCAGTGCAGAAAGTCAGCGGTGTGAAAGAAAATTGGCAGATAAAAATGGCAAACTGAGAAGAATTTAGGAATGAATTGAGCAGATGTAACTGGAACAGGTGTGGAAATGTAAATGACCAAAATGGTGAGATTACAAGAAACTTGTGTGATGTGGCAGAGCAAAAGAATGGTAGAATGAAATGCAGTAAAAGTACAGGGCCTGCCAGGTGGTTTACAAGTGAGATAAAGGAAGAACGAATGAGAAGAAAGGCTTTAAATAAGAAACAATGCAATATGAGGAAAATGTATGAAAGACATAGCATTACTGAGGATGTATGGCAGAGTGCATGGAATGAGTACAAGAACCAGCAGAAGAAAATAAAGAGAATGATGAATGAGGCTAGAGTTAAAGAGGAGAGACATTAGACACCAAGTTGAAAATCTAGGAAAAAGGTCTGGATGGAATAAAAGATAACGATCAATTTATATAAGCTAATGATAGAGGTATAGAGGTAATGTAGTTCAAGTTTATGAATTAGTAGTCAATGGTTGCAATGTGCAAGATAGGGTGCAAATGGTGAAAGCAGTTGAAGACTACTGGGAGGACATTGGTGGAATGAATGAGCAGGTAACAGATGATGAACCTGTAAATTTTCTGATTGATGAACATGAGCTGCAAATGGAAGGTGAAATCACTTTTGAAGAAATTGTAAATTTTTTGAAGAAAGTGAATAACAGAAAGGCATGTGGCCCTGATAAAATCCCGTATGAGTTTTATAAATGCGGAGGAGAGAGAGAGTGAAGTTAATATGTTGAAATGTTCATTTGAAAAGACATGGAAGAGTGAAAGAGTACCGGATGACTGGAGTAAGTGTAATGTAGTCCAATTGCATAAGGGTAGGCATAAGAGCATGAAAGAACCTAATAATTACAGACCAATTACCCAGGCTGATACTGTATGTAAGATTTTTTGTGGCATAATAATGATGGAATGAGATATTTAGTTGAAAAACTAGGAGTCCGGGAGAAGAACAGAATAGTTTTAGGCAAGAGAGACGTAAGAATAATCTGTTTGTAGTGAGTGAAATAAATGAATGAGGAAGGATGAAACGAAGAATGCACTGTATGGAAAGCCTTAGCTACAAATTGAAAAAACATGCATAGCAAATTCAGATTGTGCAAATGCTCAAGGCAAGATGATAATACTGCTGGGTAAGATGTGTCATAACCTCCAAGAGGCTCTTAAAAATGACAATTTAATGCACCGTATTGTGTACTGTGTTAGAACTACATTTCATGCATGTATGCAGATACAATTGTAAGATTTTGGCAAATGAGAAACCAAATGCACTAGTAAGGCAATGGGGACACTCAAAGTAAGTATGAGGATTGAAATAACAAGATCAGAAATTTATGGGTGCTTTATATTTGCAGAGAATAACATCACTGGAAACATGCACCTCTATATATTAGAACAACTCTTGAAATACGTTGGTAAGTGATGGGATTATGGATACCATTGTTTTCCAAAAGGATGGGCCACCACCCTATTTTGCCACAATTGTTAGACTACTTTTAAAAAAGCATTCCCTTACTAATGAATTTGTAGGCTCCACAAACCCTAGACTTGACCCCTTTTTAATTACATTCTGTGGGGATTTATCAAATACAAGATGTACTGGGTGGAGACACAGCATTGAAGAGCTTAAACAATGGATTACAGCCTCAGTAGAGGAAATTATGCCAGTTTTGTTGAACGATTTGTGCCGGGCCTTGGTGGAACCCTAGGGTCTAAGCTTAAATGTGCAAGAGCAATATGTTGAAATGAACTGAGTCTGATTTGTGTCCTGTTATGAGCTACCTTTGAGTAATTACATATCTTTGATAATTAAAACAATGTATAGTGCCTATTATCGTCCTTACTTCAAAAGCCCTTCAAGTGCTTAAACTATTATATCTATGGGGATTAGTGCTTCTAGGAGGAACATGTGAGGTCCTGAGCTGAAGTTATGGTAGGCCTGTTTGTTACAGTACAATTTTTTGCTATGAAACATTTTTTTTCATTGTTCTCTTGTTTTTCAGGACCTGTAACTTTCTTCTTCATCGTTGATTTTGTTTCAAATACTTACTTCCAAACTTGATGTTTCTATGTGTTGGAATCTTGAGTGGGAACCTACTTTGTGCAAAGATATCTTCTTTTCATCTTAACTTATGTTTGAGTAATGCTGTTTGCATTCTGATTTTGCACGTATCAAAATATGTTAGATATTGTAAAGCACACATTCTTGCGCACTTTTAATAACCTGGTATGCTTGCTCCATTTAGCCATATTTCTTCACTGTCAAGAGTCTTGATTTTCTTCAAGCGCAGGGAGGATTATGTGGGAACACCTTGTATGTAGATTCTTTTTTACCCCATCAGGAGGATATATCTATTGTCTCTATGGGAATACGCACTCTCAAAAGGAAAATATGAAGTCCCAGGGGGAGAGTTTTGAAATAAAATGTTATTTTATTTGTTACTGTCCTGTTCTGTATCACATTTAACTTTCTTCTTCAACTTTTATCTTGTTTCACAGCTTTCCGTCTTAACTTATTGTTTATCAGCGCTGGGGATATTGTGTGGGAACACAACTTGTGCATGGATTCTGCATTTCCTTGACGCCATTGTAAATGGTGCCTTCATTCCTTTTATCTTAGGAACGCCTTTGTTGCGGTTAGAGAGGGGTAAGCTTACATCTGATCCAATCTTTTGAGCACTATGAGTGTTAGGTTGAAATTCATTCATTAATTTTTTTAAGTGCTCATTAACATAAGTTTTGAATTGGATATCACTTAGAATATTGCAAAGATGGTTTGTCCAAAAGAGGATTCCAGGTGCTATATAAATGCTAATGTGTTGGGTTTGCTAGATAATTTTTAGTTAAAGGTGTGTTAAGAAAAGACCAAGTTTTTGCTAGAGTTTTTATTAGTGTTTTCAACTTGTCGCGTTCTGAGTACCCTCTCTCTTTTTTTTCCAACGTAACTTTATAGTTTCTTCCACTGCTCATGTGCTTCATGGTATTTTTTCTTGTTATGGCTCGAGGCGTGGTTTGCGATTTTAGTCGAATTTCTGTTACACTTCTGAAATGATGTAAGTTCAAAGTAATTTTATATGAAGGAAATGACAAAAGTATGCTATGACAAAATTTGGTGTGAGGAAAGGATGGTTGATCAATTATTGGTCAAATATTCCTAATTGAGCGGAGACAACCGACATGGCGCTCTGCCATGGTACCTGCTCAGTTGTTCTTCCACAGTTCATACCTCTTATGGCGCACATTTTCCTGTAAACGTCTTAAAATGATTACTCAGGACAGTTTTGTTACAGTCTGACTTTGTGGCACCAATTCATGATAACACCACGACAGTTGAAGAAAACGCTCGACATTAACTTCACATCGCAACATCACATGTGAATTCATTGATCACAGCAAAGTTCGACCTTCGACTCATAGCGTTAATCGTGCTTTGCTTCAATTTTTTGATCATATACCCGTTTTTTTCCCCTGTTACGCTGCTTCTCATAAAGTTGATGTCACTGTTAGCTCTATTTAGCGAGTCTTGGCTGATAGTGACACGGTTCTCTTTTTGTTCGTTTGTGAGCAGCTGTTGCAAAACTGTTACATTTGCGTGACAGGACTCGACGCGACCCATTACTTTTGCAGCCACCCATTACTTTTGCAGCCACCTGCATTATCAAGTGACGGTTTGTAGGATTTTGAGAGTTAATTGTTCCACCATTTGTTGACATCGATGGCTGTCACGATTTTTGATTTTCATAAATTGATCATGTAAGCGATTCAACCACTAGAAGCATTACGCCCAGTTCACACAGTCCTCTTTGAAAGTCTGCAATAGCAATGTCCACGCTTTGAAAATAAATTTTTCTAGTGAAAGGCGAAATTTAACACTTGAACGCGGTGTCAGACAGTTCATATTCTCTGCTTTCTGGGGAATTCAACTGTTGTATCTAATGCAGTTCGCTCTCCCAAAGAAAAGATGCTAGGTATTTAGCTGTAGGGTAGGTAGGCCGGTGCTACTATAGCGTGAGGTCTACAACTAAATATCGCCTACCTTACCACATCTGCCATACATCGCCTAGGATATGCGCAAATTGTTTATCGCTAAATTAAATGTATGGAAATAAGTGATATCCATTTAGGATGGAAACTGCAGCGGTAGACCTCTAGCTATAGCGCTAGCTAGAGGTATATCTCATGCCATAGTGTGGTAGACCTCACGCTATAACAGCATCGATAGGCTTTCTGTTGGAATAGAATAGTTTGTTTTTGTTTAGTTACGTACCTTCTTTATTCAGTTCAACTGTGTTTTTTTTCAGCCACTTCTACTTTCTTCAACTTTCATTCTGTTTCTGGAACTTCTAACATAATTTTTGCATTCATACACTGGCTATCCTATCTGGAAACGCACTTTGGTCATAGATTTCCCGCCCTTTACGAAATGGTGGCTCCCACTTTCCATTTTGCTTTGGAACACATTTTATGTGGTCAGGGAAGCTCGAACTCAACTATTAAATCCTATCTTGTCCATGTTCATGGTCTCAGTAAGTAATTCGTTATGTGGATACCTCAAATAGCTCAAAACTAGTGAGAGCTAGTCCGATGCAACAATGATGGTGCTAAAGGACGTTTGTCATTGCTTTTTAGGGAAACTCAATGCAGCGGTTCGTGCAATTTGATAAGTTCTATTCTTAACAGCCTTGTATTCAAGACTTTCTTTGTATTTCCAGAAAAATGGGAGACGACTTGGAAGACTGGGCGTGTGCTGAGCTGGACAACCTCGGATTGCCCGATGCTTCGACCATCGTTCAGTACCTCAAGCCGCTCGAAGATCCCTCAGAGGTTGAGAACTTTTTGACGTCCATGCTAGACATAACTGAAGAAGCTCACTGTAAATTTATCCAGGAGTTTTTGAACAGACAGGAAGCTGCAAAAATAGATTCAAGATTTTACAGAAAAAGTGATTTAGAGGAAAGTAAGCCTAACAATCAAAACAAGAAGAAAACCAAGGATAAAAATAATGGGCAGGCAAATAATAACCATGGTAATGGCAAAAAAAATAAAAATGGAAATGACAAAGAAAATCTACCTGAGAAAAGCAAGGATGGTAAAGGTAAGGAAGGCTCGGCTGCTGTTGGAGCGACAGCCTCGACGCGCGCCTCTGCCAGTGGAGGTGGAGGCAACAAAAAGAAAACGAAGTTCGTGAACCTGTACGCAGATGATCAGGACGTGGTTTTGCTGAGTGGCCGACACGTGTGTGACTGCTTGGCTAGTAAACACAAGCTCATCAACAACTGCCTCTTTTGTGGCCGCATTGTGTGTGAACAAGAAGGCGCGGGGCCTTGTTTCTTTTGTGACAAGATGGTGCAGACTAAGGCGGATAGAGCAGCAAATGGTGGCTTAGTTCCTGATACTGATAAACTGCTACCGTCTGACAAAAAGAACAAGTCTAAAGTGACCGTCAAAGATATTGCTGCTGACATACAAAAAGCTGTTGAGCACAAGAATAAGCTTTTGGAATTCGATCGTACCAGCGAAAAACGTACTAAAGTTTTTGACGATGAGTGTGACTATTTCGACAGTAGTTCACGCTGGCATAGTAAAGCAAACCGGGAGAAACTGCAGATGCTGGAGAGTGAAATGGTTGCAAAGAAATATGATCGTTCAGAAAATAAAATGACCATTGATTTGCTAGGACGAAAAATAGTCACAGATGAAACGGCCACTCCTGGTGTTTATGGGCTGGACGATCCTGCTTTGAAAGCCATTCTTGAAGATACTCCGGATGACATTTTTGCTGCTAGTGAGCGTTGCCCAGATGCAATGATTCCTGTCGAACTTCCTCGTCCTGTCTACACTGGATCAGAGAAGGAGTCACAATCCAAAAGCGAACGACAAATGAGGTCTGCTCTAGCCCCCATCAACAAGCTTGACCGCGTGCAGGATAGCGAGTTACAGGAGATGAGTGACCAAGGCAAATGTTTGTCTATGCATCAGCCGTGGGCGTCTCTCCTTATTGCAGGGATAAAGAAACATGAAGGACGCTCGTGGTACTCTCCTCACCGAGGTAGACTGTGGATTGCATCGACTGCCAAAACTCCCACAATGAAGGATATTGAATCTCTTGAGAACTTCTACCGTATGCGCGAAGATGACGAATTGGTATTTCCGATGCATTATCCTCCTGGATGTTTGCTTGGCTATGTCGATGTGGAAGAGGTTTTGGCGCAAGAAGAATACGAGCTGAAGTACCCAGACGGCGAAAGCGATAGTCCGTATGTGTTCATATGCAAGAATCCCCAGGAAATGATCTTCAAGTTTGCAATGAAAGGACAGCATAAAATATATAACTTAGACCCTAAAGTACATCAAGCTGCCAGAAAAGCTTTGAAGTAAAAAAGTAGCAGGAAAATCGCTGTACCCTTAAAATGAATGTTCTGAGCCTCCTATTAGTGACCTAATTCTACTCGAAGAAACTGAGTTAGATCAAATGGTACGATGCCTTCGCATCACAGGTGACAAATTTTGTTTGATAATAAGTTCTGTTTTGCTTGTTTTTTAACAATTTAAATGGAAGTCCCTTTATTAACACTAGTTTTTTTCAAATTTGTGAGATAGTTGGCATAATTGAATTGATTGTCTGGTCTCTATTCTAACCTATTTTATTTGTGGAGATCTATTAGCTACCCAATTTACTGTTTTGGTTTTGATTTACCGTATTTGTTTCTACTTGCAAGTAAATTTCATTGCAACCGTTTCATTTTTGTCGTATTTTGAGGAAAATTCAGCTAAACTCTTGCTGGATCTAAAGGAAAGACCGAAGACCTATAGCATTATTTCAAATGGTCTACGAACTCGTCAGCAATTTCATGTGAGCACTTACAGTGAAAAATATTTATCTCTATTCACGGTGTGAGTTATATGCGATGCGCTGTGTACACTTTCATAGTCTTTGGCTTCAATGGCTTTCGCTTAGTTAGGACGTTTAGCTGGGAGAAAATCAATCTTTTCTTCAAGAGTTCCGGTAGCCGATTAATTTCTAATTGCAATTTTAGTTACCCCTTGATGAATACAATAGTTTTCATAGAAAATATTTGAGCGGCTTCAATTCTCTAACGCTCATCTTGAACGTAGCAAAGATTTAGTGACCAATTAATTCGTAGCCGCTCAATTTCATGTGAGCTGTATTGTTAAAATGATTATTACGGATGGTTTTAATATTTGTCATTTCAGCTCTTTATTTTGAGCAATTTTCGGTGAAGTCGACTTGTGATTCTGGACCACTTTCTATATCTAATTTCTAACTCAATAACAAATTTAATATTTGACAACCAGTTAATTATAAGAAAGCAAAGATGCTTTTGAGTCACACACCATACGTTCTAAAATAAAAACTTCGTAGCATTGCTCACTTTGGACAAAAAATGCTGTTCTCAGATCAGTCTTGCTTAAATTGAACTTCTATTATGTAAATATAACACGTGCGTCGAGTCAATGGCATTTAGCGAAGAGATTGAAAGAGAGAACTGCATTTTCAATACATCTAAAGTCTTCTGTATTTTTTGGATGATTGCAAAATCAAATTATTTAGAGCGATGTGGCTACCACGCACATAGGAGATCTCAAATGATTCATGTACTTTTGAAGCTTATCCAGTCACGGGATTACGATAAAAACCATTTCCATGAAGCAAGTACGTGCACTCCCAAATCGTTCGCCAGTCTTGGTAAATTTTCGAGTTGGTTGATAAACTTCGAAAAGTTGTTGTTTAAAGTTCTGACCCACTAATGATCGCATTAGGAAATATCAACAAGTACGATAAAGCTGCAGTAATCAAACGTGGTCTTCCCGTAGTCTCCAAATACTTGGAAGAGATTCAAAATTCCTTACGTCGCTTATACCTCGTACGTATTTGTCGTTACGCATTTCATTCTAGCAATAACGCAATTGTTAACTTTAGGGTACAATGCGACTCTTAAGAAACTTTATATTGAATTCCGTAGTTTTTGTTACAATGCCTAAAGTAAAAATTTACAGACAATCATAAGAAACAAACCTATCCCACGAGTTAACTGATAACAGAAACAGCTTCAAGTATTAGTATACACTACAATAACAAAAAGGAATCACTCAAAATCGCAAAAGCAAGCATAGGTAATGTCGAGTTCTGTTCCATTCTACGGCCACGCATTCGTATATGTTGAACTCAGAAAGTAGCAAAGAGGACCATGCATTCACCAAAATACTTGAATTAAATAGTCACAATGAAGAAAATGGTGAAAAACTTAAGAGCTAAGCACCCAGAAAAGAAGAGTTGCGCAAGTGCTGGTACGAAAGTAAAAGTGGCTTCAACACCAGTGAAAGAATCGGTAAGGCGGAATTCACAAGTAGATTCAGATCGAAAATGGTAACAAAAAGTGATGAGCAGCACCACATCTGTAGGTTTACAACTTTAATTCAGTTTAAAAATTGAACAAAAACCCAGATAGCGTGAATGTGCATAACTCTGCACGATGTGTCGTAAAATTTATTTAATGAAAGAAGATCTTTTCTGAAACACAAAGCAATCGGAGGTTGTTACGATGCCAACCAAGGAGCGCAAGCAGAAAATATCGACAATGATAAAAGTACAGGATGAGAGGAGAGAGCCAAGACTGACAAAAGCACAACCAAATAAGAAGGAAAGTTAGTGAGATCACACACACGACATAAGGTATTGAAAACATGTACATACTTTTCCTGTGCGTTGCGAAATTGAACCGTTAATAAATCCTACACGTTTTTGCAACGCGGTCGAAAATAATTTATGGAAAGCCATATTTGATAAGCAAATGCGGGCTCAACCCGCTTGGAATGGTAACAGAAAAGTCGAGCATACGTTCGTCAGCTCAGGCAAAATATGGGAAAAGTGGTCAAATAATTTGTCTCTCAAATGAAGAGCTCTAGAGCAAGGGTTCCCAACATGGAGTGCTCGCATCCCCTGGGGGTGCGAGAAACGTCCGGGTAAATAATAGGGTATTGGCTACATGTTGACATTTTTGTTTCAGGGGGTGCGAGGTTCGAGTGAAATATCTTTAGGGGTGCGGGCAAAAAAAGGTTGGGAACCTCTGCTTAGAGTGAAATGAAATTGTACGCTAGGGCTTCAAAATCATTTCACGTCCTTATGAAAGTCATCGCCTCCCAAAAAAAACAAAGAAACAAACTTCGGAAATGGCCTAAAGAAATTACAGCCTTATACAAATCAATTATCAAATTTTGCAAAAGCGCACGTATTGACACACTTAAAGCAGAGAGAGAATCAAAAAATCAAGCAGAAAATATAACTTAAAAACAGGATCTTACACTATACAGGAATTAAGTAGGGAAATCGCAGTGGGAATAGAATATTATAATAATAAATATATATCTCTTTATCGCAGCTATAACTCTTATCAACCATGAAAAGGAGCGCGGCTGTTCTCAAGAAAGCCAGTGTCACTCCCAGCAGCGAACACTTGCAAACAAGATTGGAAGATTTACTGAACGAGAAAGGCAAGTAAGGAAAAAGAGTGCTATTCTTCACTTACACAATCAATCCACAGGGTGGAAGATCTTGCCAAAACTCGATTTTTCTGTAATATCTATTTGCCATATAGCCATCTATTTCTTTGCATCTTCCACTGTGCTGCGATTTTCCGTAACTTGCATCAAAGAACTGCACATTTTGTTCTGTACTCATCAATATTGATACAGGAAATAAAACTGTCTTCATGCAAACAATGCCAGAAGGCGATATTTGAGTTTTCGGACACCTCCCTTCAATAAAATCAAAAACTGCAAATGACTATCCACAAGCTTTCTAACAGTTCTTGCTTTCACGTTACTTGTGTCCAAACCTTGTTTTCAATTTTAAAAAGCTACAAATTAGATTCAAGACAAGTTTCAGGAGAGATGAGACATGAATGGACGTGCCCACCATCGGTGAGGGCACAAAATAAACCGTTCACGATTACAGCAAAAACAAATGAAAAGAAGAGCGAATCAACGAGAGAGTCCAGTTATTGCTAGAAGAAAGATCTGAAGTACAATAATGGTCGTAGACAACATACACGGATAATTCCGAAGGAGTTCGGGGTCTGCAATATTTCAGAAATACCTAGATTTTCCTAGCATTAACTAGTATTCAAAATATGAAGTGCAATACAAGTATTAACCTCCCCCTTTGCTTCAGGATGCGTCAAAAACCACAAATAAAAATTTCGACAGCGATGAGTGAAAGTACGCTATTCATAGCTATTTTATCTGATATTGCAGCCACACGGAACTAAGCTTCAATACTGGAGAGCAATTGATAGTTAATTCTTCACACAAACGTGACCATCACTTTTGAAGACACGATAAATTGAACAATGGAAACCAGCCAAAATGTTTATCTGCGGTTACTTTAATTTTTCAGTTCAAAAAACGTTCAATACATCATAATTTCTTTTAATTGATGAGTCAATAATAAAGGATGAACACAGTGAAAGAGAATTCAGGTAGGAACAAAATTGTTTAAAAATCAAGCAGACTGCCTTGGCAGAGATGGTTCGTAAGATTTTAAAGTTTTCACCCAGCATGCTATTCCTACCTATAAATGACACTGCAAACCTCCTCAAGTTGTTCAACAAAGAAATATCTCCTGCTGGTCTGTCCGTGCGGCAGAGGCAGTGCCAGACACCAACAACCACCACTGTGAAAGGTGTTATTGAGAGTACAGACCGAAGAGAGCTAGACAACAACGTCTCCATCGAAGACTATTGCTTTTTGAGCTCCTTCCCTACGCTGTAGGCCACTATCTTGCCCCAGTCGATCTTTGTGCGGGTCACAGGGAGCTGTCGCCTTAGGGCCTTGAAGGTGGTCTCGCTCATCGTCTGGTAGTTCTCGCTGATCGCCGTCTGATAGTCGTTCTCAGAGTTCTCGATCAGCTGTACCAGCTCTCTCGCAGTCTCCTCCTCGCCCTGAAATCCGACTCACGGTCAAGCATTGCTCGAAGCACTCCCCCCC
>JACJUY010000149.1:255242-334797 GCA_014220935.1 Platorchestia sp. MABIK
AAAACGCGTTACATGGAGCACATCCCTACTACACACACATGTAATATACTGTAAAATGAAGTTTTTTCTATGTGTTGAGAAGGTAATTTTTATTTCACGGTTTAGAGCTTCAAAAGAATTAGCTTGAAATTTGCATCAAAGATTCTTCAATGGAACCGTCAACACGCCGGGGATTTCCAGGATAATACGCCGCTAGTGATGAGGAATGACCATATTTAATGAGACAAGTGTATTTGTCTGTTGGGTAAAATAAAATGAATTGCTTAAAACACAATAAAAACTAATAGTCAATAGTCTTGTCCATTAAAATGAACAAGACATGCAAATCATTTACCATTGGAGTTGGGTAACCATGCCCCAAAGACGTAAGGGCGAGTGCGTAGCAAAGTGAAGTTCATGGTGGGGGAGGGAGGAGGAGGCAGCTGCAAAGCTGCGCGCGTATTATTTGAACGTTTAAGATTTCGCGTTTCATAACTTGCATTTTCTTTCGTATTTAGAGGCAAAAATTTTACGTAAAGGAGTTTCGTGACGTGAACCATTCCATAGTTAGGTCTTTCATAACGTGAGGTATGATTGAACCTTCAGTTTCACTTCAGAACATGTTAAAACTCGGTAAAGTTCATGATAAACTCAAAGAGATAAAAAACAATATCAGTGAACAAAATGCTGACAAACTACGGTAAACTTTCCGAGTGTCATGTGAAGGTTTCTTATGAGGCATTTTTCTTGTTTTTTTCACTTGGGTTCACGAATCATTTTCTTGGTAATGAAAGAAACCAAAAAACACTCAAAAACAAATTCGGATAAAATTTCAAGCGTTAGTCGGTCTATCTCCCAAAAAAATGAGCTCAGCCACGACCCTCATTCAAGAACACGACTGCCACAGTCCGACATCAGAAGGCGCAGTCACCTCTAGACACAGGTAAACCAGATAACTCCTGTCAGCACGCCCAGCCCCAATTGGGCAAACAGGGACGGGTGAGGGCAACCACTGACCGCGATGGCGATGGTGTCCTTGATGTCTTTACTGGTGACGAGCTGCACGTTGCCGTCCTCGTAGTAGTGCACCTGGACCTTCAGCAGCCCCCGTACCTCAGCCGTGCTGCCTCCCGCCATGCTCACCGTCCACACGCTGCGCCACCGCCCGTTCCTGCCGGCCACAACTTCGGTGTTAGGCTTCTATACCAGCAGCACTGCACTAACTTCGTAGTTAGACTTCAATGCCAGCACCACTGCACTAACTTCGTAGTTAAACTTCTATACCAGCAGCACTGCACTAACTTCGTAGTTAGACTTCGATGCCAGCAGCACTGCACTCACAAATGTATTGTAGTAGGTGCTAGAAGTTATGACGCTATTTCTAGAAGCAATTGGAAGATGGATAGAAATATCTGGGTCAACATCAGAAGCACTAGTTACCGTTCCATGGACAGAACAGCCACTAGTAATGAGAGACTTGTACTTGTTACATGCAGATGAAGGATTAGATAACGCAAAGTCTAAACATTTTAATCTATTAGAAGTAATTGCCCAATTAGAATATAAAATAGAATAAGAGGGCAATTTTGCGTAAACTTGAAACAGTATATAACAATACAACCGAACAACTGAAAAATTAAAACTAGCATGTGTGTTTTCCTCAGTAACCATGTGTAGAATTCAGAGCTTTAAAGACAAAGACAGCGTGCTCTGGGTAACATTTCAAACACAATTAGGAATAATACTTCTTATAAGGAAGGAAAATTGAGTAGATTAGCATGATTTGGAAAAAGCCTAGCTATGCTACTTCTCCTCGAAAGTGAGAGTGAATTAGACTGAGGTGAATTATTACCCCCGAACTCAACACTTCTTACCAGAAGTTCTTTGGTTGGAACTGGTGATCTTCTATGCAGCAAATGACAGTCAAAGTAGAGCCCTGGTTGCGAGCATAGACTGCACTCACACCGTGAGGGTAGTGGTAAGAAACGTAGTTGGCAAGCTGCGTTTCAATGGCGCTTCGCCACACTTCCGTCGAGGGCTCACCATCGCAAGGCTACAGACGACACAAGGTAAATTCATTTAACTGTTTTTTTGCAGAGTTTTTCCTGTTTACATGTAGTTAGAGAGTAGACTTTACACAGCTTCTACACAAAAAAAGAAGCCAGTACTTTTGTCAATGTAGGTGTAGACTGGTAGGAGCATTTGGTTCCTCTCAAACAGATTTATAATTTCCTTATTGGCAAGAAGAAAGTAGTGTTAACATGAAGGTTTAGTTATAAAATCATGATTTGCTAATATTAAGTCTAGAGTCGTTTTCAATACACAAATCTTCTAACAAAAAGACTTCCTTCAAGTTATAAACAATAGTGATGTATAACACATAAGTAAAAACACTTTTTGCATGAAGAAAAAACATTAGTTAGTAAAAAAGTTTTCAATTTAGCACATTGCCACAGCAGTATCTCTTTAATGGAAGAAGCCAATGTGAAACTAAAGAAAATTTTCAGGTATAACTACACTAAAATCTACACTGTGAGGATTGCATAGTAAACTAGGGACCTCCTTCTTCCAGGACAGAAATAGCAGCACATCTCTGCTTTTAGCTTTGAATGAGTTGATGAGCTGACCAAGCTTTGATTGAGCCAATCATGCAACACTAAGGTCAGTATCAGTGATATATAACAACTTCAGCAACTAAATCAGAAGACTGTGCCCAAAATTACTGACACAATTTTAATTTAGAAATAAAGAACTATGGGAGTTTCCAAAATATGTTGAGTACCTTCAGGTCCAGAGCCTCCTTTTTGAGATGGTCAAACTTGAATGAGAGCTTGGCTCTAGGGTCAAGAAAACGCCCAGATCCCAAGTCATTGTGTTCTGTCACTAGAGCATAGTGTGTCTGGCCCTCCAGTCTGACAGGTGTGAGCTGGTCTTTATTGTAGTCTGCAATTGCACGAGCCACTCCATCACGCAGCAAGCCATCGTTCTGTACCAGCACTCTCACATCTGTGTGCAATAAACAAATGCTTAGAAAAGATACATGAATCTGTACAAAGCAGTATTTTCAAAATCTTTCAGTTACTCCTAACCTTATCAGCCCCTGCAATTTGAAGGAAAACATTTTGGTTCAATTAGATGGGAACAATATTGAGAACACTGAGAAAAGCAACATGGTGTAGAAATATTTGAGGTTGAGTCAATAATTCCTAGCCTATGAAATACAGAATTGTGTTCAGTACATTTGATCACACTATCCCAAATACAAGAATAACTTTAAAAAATTGTTTGTGTAAGAAAAATTTTGGTACCTCTTTGAGCATTGTAAAAATTTATTGTGAAACTTTGAATAGCAAACTTTATGGACACCAGCAAATGACAAAAAAGCCACAGCTTTGAAAATTACCTTCATAGTGTCTATTTCAATGTATTTTCATGAGCATTGCTAGATTTTTTGCTAAATCTCACCCCTCAAAATTGAATAAGACTTGAGTTAATTATGCTAGAGCTTAATATGTCAAGACAAACAAAGTGAGCTTCAAGCAAATACTCACCATTGAAAACTTCATTAAACTCTCCAGGTGGAGAGTGAACGATGAAATCTGATGCTATACGAATCTGGAAACATAAAATTCGTAAACATATCATTCTAAATTTTATCTTAACTCAGTAGTTAACTAATAAACATCCTGACTAGAACAGTTTAAAAAATAGTTTTTGTAAAAATAAAGAAAAAGCATTGACAGAAATATTTCTAAGTTATTAGAGGTTTGTAGTACTGAATTTGACATTACAGGCAAATTTCTACTTTTATATGAAAAAAAACTACTGAAAGCACATTACACCATAACCAATATCATGACAGCACTATCAATAATGAAAAAATTTATTATTTTCCATATTGCTTAATTGAAATGAAAATATATTACTGAATAAATATTAGATACGACATGCAAAATTGCTAAGCAGCATAATCCTAGTAGCATGATATTCTAATGCCAATCATACCTAATTAAAACTTCTAGTTACTGAAGAATATAAGAGTAACCATTAATACCAGAAGAATCAGAATTAGCTGATATGGCCTATTTCAGCATGCACTGGAAAAACACATGAAATCTTTATGGTCTATTTAATCACCATCAGAATCCATATTTATAATTATAATCCCAACAGATTTGTATGTATTTAATGTACAGATAATTCAATGATAGATAAAAAGCAGGTAATGAATCAGAACAGGAAACATAAAGAATAGATTTGAGAATCTAAGGTCAATTAAAAAATGATTTGCAAAACTCCAGTTTGGTGGCCATCAAAATGATAAAATAAAAAGATAAGGAATGAATGATTTGGTGGACTACAAGCTAATAATGGTCTGGGTGAACTTATATTTTTCAAGCAAACAAGTGAAAATGAAAATATGCATGTGCAATTTATGACACAAAAATCTAGCATTATTCATTCCTCAGTATAAATAGTGATTTGAAAGATCAGAAAACGTAGAAAAATATGGTTTGGGATACAACGGGAAAAGGAACGCTACATTGAAAAAAAAATCTTTAAGAGACTGGCTACAGCCTTTTGAAGCAGAACTCTCTTGTAATCCTCCCATCTTAAATCACTAATGGCTCAAGCAAAAATTATTCAAACGTAACATAAAAATCAGCAAAGAATGGAAATTTTTTAGTTAATTAACAAAAAAGATAGATCACTTTCAAACGGAATATTTAGTATGAAAAATGGGTCAATATTGAGTTTAGGCCTTTCACGGAAATTAAACATTCCGTTCCAAAGAATCACCAAAGGAACACATTTAAAAAGGTTTTACATGAATGACATTCTGCTCGCTGGTGCGTTATTTTCGAGATATAACAATAATTATCTTCAGCTAGGAATAGCATTATATGGTCGGTTGCTTAGTCGCCGCATTGTTGGGTGACGCCCACTTTTCTGGCGGGACACGCCCACTATTTTGGCGGGAAACTACTAGTCTCGGTTTGGGTAAGTTAAGGTAAGCTATTTTAGGTTGATTTATGTTATTATAGGTTAGTTTATTTAACTAATCTAACATAACCTACCCAACCTCGCCCATCGCAACGTTAATACCGTATTAAAGCATATATACGTGTCCGTTCCTTCACTTTTATATACGTTGTTCCTATAACTTCAAAGTTGAATAACTCAAAAATAACGCATCAACGAGCAGAATGTCATTCATGTAAAACGTTTTTAAATGTGTTCTTTTAGTGATTCTTTGGAACGGAATTTTTAATTTCCGTGATAGGCCTAAATTCAATATTGACCAAAAAATGTTAATGAAGTAAATCTAACTAGCAACAGGAAAAAATAAAATAGCAAGGCACAAGCTACCTGTGCTTATGCAATTGAAATAGAAGGGTGAATGATTGTATCAGACTAGTCACTAGTAGAGCAAATTTACCATCATAAAATTCTTCACACATATTAGATGCCCCTGACAGTTGTTCTTTTATTAATTACAACTCAATGTACAAAATTATATCACATAATCAAAACCATTACTCAATTTACATACAATATCCTGATTACAACCATCACGTGACCTTCATTCATAATTAAACAAAATTTACAATACTCATTAGATAAACAATAATTAAATTGAAAATTTTTGACATCAGTATAAAGTTGACTAGTTTCTAGTTTTAAGCCTCAAGTTTTTCAGCTTCCAAGAAATAATATGTAAACATATCTTAGCTTTGACAGCTAAATTTTTCACCAATTTAAAACTATGTATAAATGTTATAAACTTGAATAATTTCCCATTTGGTTCACGAAATTAAAATTTGCAATAATTTCTAGGGTAGGCCTTAGATTTTACAATCGGACTTGCAGTGGCCTGTATTCCAATTGACACCACACAATACTTTTAAGAAATAAATTTTACATTATTTCTGAAATATATTTCTAACTATCATTTCCTTTTGACTAGTCTCTTACGTCATATAAGACTAACTAATATAAAAGATAAGCAACGTTTTTCTTAATTCTAGTTGATCAACCCACTGATAGGCTACGCCCATCGACTTCCCTCTATTCTACCCAAACAAGTGAAAATTTCGCGAACAAGAGAGCATTATACTAGACCATTTTAAATTTACCTTCTCTTCGTCTGAAATTTGTTCACTGTAATCGCTTGCCATTTCGATAAAATGATATTATATCCAGGTTCGTCCAGTATCACAGATTCGCTTTTTTATTTTCTGTGCTATACATGAGGTCACTTCACTCAGTGAGAACTTCATTTACAAACGGTGAATCACCAATGACGGGAGTGAAAGCACAACGTTCGTGCAGCACTGTCAATGGTTTTAATAGAAGTGTAGAATTTTAGTTCAAAATTTACAATTAAACGTATAAAAATATCTCTACAACGTAAAAAATGCTGGTCTTCGTTGTGTCTGTTAGAAATAATTTGTCTTCGCGCATCCATAGAATCTAAGTATGAAAGTCAAGGCTTTAACTCCTGACAATTGAATTTTCTTTCCAAATATGTGTACTTTAGGCATTTTTTTTTATCGTGTTTATGATTCATTATTAGTTGTAAGAAAATATCATTCATATTAATGTACGTAAGGGAATTCACGGTGAAGTAGTCTGTGAAAACGAAAACCTGAGAAACTGCAACCTCGTGGCAAATCTTCATTTTTTTCATTTATAAGAATTTCATCGACGCAATATAGAATATTCCATGAAATAAGCAATGTAATGGAGAAAATGATTAATAATGAAAATATTGTCTCATATGACAATTTCCACAGATTTTAGTTCACATAAATTAATTCTCCTACCATTCAGCTATTGATCTTATTGTCCACTATTCTACATACAACACCTTTAACTATATCTTATACTCTCATCATTCCACCTGTTTTGTCATCGTACAGAGAAGATTATGGCCATTTACACTCATACTATTTGCTGTAGTTGTATTATAGCCGGAAAACGTGATTGCAGTTTTTTTTAGCAGTTCCATAACAAAATATTACCATAGAAAGTGGCTCCCGTGGTACTCGAGTCATTTCTTTTGTAAAATGCGGCGAAACACAAACAAAATTTAGCTTTAATTGCACCTAAGCAGTTCAATATCTTATTGGCCTTATCATTAAAGTAACATGCTGACATTTATAGACAGGACAGTTTCAGTTTAATTTTTACTTCCAGCAATGCCTCCTCTTTAAAAACAAAAGGCACTACCCTAACACACAGGTTCCAACGTTAATGCGGATAACCTGTATATATTAGTTTCGATAAATACAGGAACGTACGTCCTCGTTTGCAAAAAATTAAACACACGTTCTCGGAATTCTAGGCAGTTTTCAAATTCTACATATTCTGACCTATTTCCTTATCTCGAACGGTTCATAAGATAGGAATTAGCGGCATTGGTGTGAAAGATTTGTCCCCATCATGTTTACTAGTATCGAAATCAACGCAAATCTCTTATTCAGGGCAGTTCGCCATTTCTTGTAAATCCCCTTCAATTTTTTACTTGAAATTAGACGCACTCATCTCCTGGCCCTAACATATTTCTAATAGTCGAAATATTCAGACTGAAACTGCATCCTTTCCCCTACATTTGTGCTCTGTAAGCCGGTTCAGGCGTCGGTGCAGCATGCGTCTGCGAGCATCACACATGGCTTGTGGCACACAGATTCACGCCCGTAGATTGGCCTGAAGCATAGGGATGCATAAAAACACTCACCATTACGATTGAGTTCTTCAGATGAGCTCACACTAACACACCGCACGTGGAAATTTATAAAGGACTCACAAACACCTGAACGAAGATTTCACGGTTTTATTTTTCAATAATTAGTAAGCTTTTTACAACATTGTTTGATTTCAGAGGTACAACAATCGTAATACATGGTATCTATTAATTAGTGAAAATTAATTAGTATCGACGCTCAATAAATAAACCAGTAAAGAAACCTCATACATCACACAGGTAAACTAGGTCCATAGGATCATTCACTACGTGTGGGTAATCGTTTCCCACGGCATTATTTTTTGACACTTGGAATCATGGTCCTCAAAATATATGATCTACATATGAAACACCACGAACTTCATATGCCACTCGTAGCACGATTTAATCATGTGAATAAAATTTGTTTCTTAAATTTACCCCTATGAATTTGTTTCACACTTACTACACCATTTCCTGAATCCTATTATGAAGAAATGTCAAACATTGAGAACGGTATATTTCGATTAAAAAAAAGGTCTCACGGTGTATATCTTAAACTGGAATTGAGCTCTGGCGGAGAGATCGCAACAGCAACAACTGTACACTCCATAGTACAGAAAGTCACGCAAGTTCAACTTCTAATACACCGCAACGAATTCTACAGCAGCTCGCCACCATGAGGCAATTTGAGTAAGGTGGACCCAATCAAGGCACTCGTCAGTAGCGTGGAGACGTCAGAATAATGATATCGAGGGGTGTTGATGAAATCAACGGACAGTGTGAGAATTATATAGTACACATTAGATTATAGGTCAGTTTAAGCCTCCCTAACCGCTACAAAAAAGAGAAAAGAGCGTATCGAAGAGAGGAAGGCACCATTTAGCATGGAAATAAGGGAACGTGGAATCTATGTAAAGATTCAAACAGTAAGTTGAGAAAGAAGATTATGAAACAAGATAAAAGTTGAAGAAGAAAGTAGTACGTGGTGAAAAACAGGACAGCAGTGAACCGAAAAAAGGTGGTCCTTAACTCAACAAAAAAAAAAAAAACTACCATTTCAACAAAAAGAAGGCCTAGCTAACTCTCAGCTCGGGCCCTCATATTTCCCCTCTGGGAGCGCTAATTCCCATAGATACAAAAGTTGTGTCCCCCTGAGGGAGTGAGAAGTGTGCAACGGAGGATTTGAATAAAAGAGCCCATTAATTTTCATAGAGTCCTTTTCTTCTACGCCTGTTAGAAAACGGCAGTTTATGAAATGATTGAAATGAAATCATTCAATAGGGTAACATCGCAATAATCTTCGCAAGGTCAGAAAGCCAGGCTTCTACTTCAAAAATACAAAAACTGGAGGAAATTATATTAAAATCTCATTAGCAGCTTAAAGAGAGGTTGGTTTCTATGAGGCAATCGAAAAAAACTAAAGAGAGGAAGAACATATTCATGAAAATCAATACCTAAAGTCACAAGAGGCTGTAAAAAGTATGGCTCATTGCAGTAAATGGTCTTGGATCAGCTGAGAAAGTCCTAAGTATGCAGATGACTGTAATGCAAGCACCCAACAAAAAATAAAGTAATGCGTGTGGACAAGTTAAACTGAACATCAGAAGAGCGCAAAATGACGCATTTAAAAATATTAATTTCGATGACATACGTCAGAGATTTTAATGGACTAGTTTTCGTTGGATCTAATCACAATAGGTTAGATAACACTAAGTGCAAAATCAGAAACTGGGATGGACGAGTTACCACAAAGGTCACTCGCTGTAGACACAACCTCAGCAACGCACTGCAGCGCTCAAGGGAAGATGGTCAGAGCACAAGCCATTTAAGCCTGCTGCAGCGTGGGAAAAACGCGGCGTTCAATGAACAAAATAATAATATCCTGATATCATTCACCGCACCTTTCACGCAATACAAAATTAAGCACTAGTATCTTAATTTAAAACTCCCAGGGCGAAAGAAGGGACCATTTATTATGGGCTGTAGGAAATGAATGAGTAATTATCTATGCACGTGTGGCACACACAGGGTATCCTGCACATAGAAACAAGTTAGAAAGGAAAAGGGATAAAACGCATAGATAAAACAGATGAGAAAACATGAAGACCGAGATAAGCAAAATAGGCGCTAAAGATAGAGGTCCTCTTAAGTACCTATTCATGGCTCAGGTAACCTAACGGTGTGCCTCTGTGGGCTCCATTAGCGTAGGATAGACAAACCAAGCTAACTTCAACCTATAAGTTACTCTATCCCTCCTGAAAGGCGCGATACAAAATTTTAATAATAATATTCGTAAATCAGTTCCATAAATTAAAAAATCAACGAACAACGAAGTCAAGCTTAAAATACTTCAGCATTGAATGGTCTTGATGCTTCAACACGCAACTTTACGAATAGGGCATGAATTGAAAACAGCTGACACAAAAATCTACGCGCAACTCCGGGGATATTATTGCTGAGGAAATATTCTCGGAAGTATTGATATCTCCTACATGGAACAGCAGTGCGATACCGGGGTAGCACAGTAACTTGTCTTCTGGCCAATGTCATGTTCGAAGTTTTTCAAATAACTTATGACCATGGGAGATTTTGAGCAAAAAAAGGTCATCTGACAATCATGGCCAGCACCTGCCAAGAGGACAAGCAGAGGAAGGATGTGTAGCACACAACGGCGTTGAAATGAATTAGACTCATGGAAAAAAGAGAAAAATTTATTACAGAAAGTCAAAAACAAAAAATATTGCTCAATTTTGACCGAGGGAAGAATAGATAGAGAAACAAGAATTTTTCCTGTCATACAATTATTAAAATGTGCACTGAAAACGAAAAAAAATAACATATATGTAAGTTGTTTTTTTAAGCACGGAGATCACACATGACTTCTTACTTCAGAGAGAGTGGGGAGGACGAGATGAGCCGCTGTTGTGTTATGGCAGACGTAAAGCCAGAAAGAACTGCCTAACCCTGAGAAACGATGACTGTGCGTGAGCGTTGCATTATTTTTTGTGTCAAAATGAGCAGGTTTACCTTCGAGTCCTATCTCTCCTCCTATTACGAAATCACATCCCGGTATTTTGCGGTTGAATTTGCCTGTTCAGCCACTTATCTGCAAGTAATAGTAACTGAAGCAGCTTTAAAATACCGTGCACTGCAAGTGCAAATCATTAATTGGTTTTCATTGGCCGCCCACAAGGCATAAAACTTACATACTCGTCACATAAGATTTGCAAGCGCTCACCGGTGTCTGTACTCTATCACGATTCCTCGTTCAAAGGCCTGACACAATTGTGCAGATAACCTTTCAACAACAAATAGACCAGAGCATGGTGAAGGTCACATAGAATTAGGGTGACAAGACTTGAAAATTTCTTAACTTCAAATCAAGCTCCAGTGTAATTTGATGAATTTCTACGCTTCTTTAAATAATTCATCTATTACGCAGAGTTACCAGTGAACCATTTCACGTAAGTTACCAGTGAACCATTTCACATAAGTTACCAGTGAACCATTTCACATAAGTTACCAGTGAACCATTTCACATAAGTTACCAGTGAACCATTTCACATAAGTTACCAGTGAACCATTTCACATAAGTTACCAGTGAACCATTTCAAGTGAGAGAAGTCTAGCGCAGGAATCACACGCTGGAGAGGTCACGGGTACAACGTGAAAAGCACACGAGAGGGCAAACGAAGACGACTGAGCTACAGGGTCACACCCGAGAGAAACGCTTCAGAATTCGGAAAGCGCTGCCGCAGAAGTGGCGATCAAACGGTAAAATCTAGACGGAAAATGAGCGAACACCAAGCCGTGGGGAAAAATTTTCCCTGAATAGACACTCAAAAATTATCGTATAAAATGTGATAAAAAACATGGCTCAATGAAACAACCATAGAAAAAAAGTTTCGTCGACACAAAGATTCGACCCTACTACCACCAAAGACTATAGCATCTAGCACCTTCATTCCAAATATACACAGGTGTACACAACAAAACCTAATAACAGATAAAAATACTTGATGCTACCGAACACAGCTCGCCTAACCCTATCAGAAATTAGAGTCGACAACGGTACCAAATAATGCCGTCCGACAGGGCTCGGTGTCGTTAGAGTTATTTCTGCTTCAGAATAGCAGTGATCCGGCCGAGTGCCGCCTCATCAAGCTTCAAGAGCAACAATGAGATGAAAGCAACACTCTTCAATGAAAGGACTCCTGAGAGCCAAATACGAATTACGCCATTAATTTATCTGGTAATGCAATGATCACTGCTGATTTCCTTCCACACTTAACGGCGGGTCAAACTGAAGTTCATTATTAAACTCAAATTAAAGTAAATATTAGAAACTAATTTTGAAAATAACAAGCAATAAATAAATGCATTAAATATTCAGGAAAATTGATTTGTGACTACTGGTCGGTCAGCAGCATTAGGGAAATTAACTCTGCAGCCATCAGTGGCTCAAGTCGCAATCAAAGTGTTAAGCAATTTCGGCTCTTTGTAAAATGATTGTGGCAGCTGAAAAGGGTACAGTTGGTGCTTCAACGTATCGATCACGAAACAGAAAGTACGGGCCACGTCAAAAGAAGACGACACATCACACACACCAAGTCATGACCTCAACACTAAAATACGCTGCACGCTAACGTCGAGTACAATACATTAGTAGAAATGGGCAAATTTTCAACAAAATGAAAAGCTCAGTGGATCCCTGATAGCTTTTGAGAAACCTCGCTTCAATTTCTTCAGTCCGATTTGATACTAGTTAGCATCACAGGCAATTACAATAAAATACTACTTCATATCCCGCAAGCTTTTGTTGTCTCGATGAAATTTCTTCATAAATGCAATCCCATACCGAATCCTATTCTTAAAAAACGAGAGTACAGACGCCTAACTTGGATGCAGCACAGTACCGCACAGAAACGAGTGGCAGCCTTTTGTAGTTGAGCACCAATACGCCGTAGCTTTAGATAACGCTGCGCTGAACATGGCATCGGAGTAGTTTCACTCCCACTGGTCACAAGTGCTCGTCTCCGCCCATCGCTTCACGGTATGGTGAGTTCACTCGCACACCAACGGACACGAAAATAGTAAACGATTCACATGAGCGACAACTGTTCTTAAGTCGACAATTATTACTGAACCTCAAGAGATACAACAAGCTGACATTTGACGCCAGCCTGAGCTTGAGATATGACCAAATTCATGTAAATCGCAAGTCAAACAGATAAGCTATTTGAATGAGTAAGACTGCCATACTCAGTAGATCAAAATGACACGAAGCGCGACAATTTATACTTTGAGACATTCTTAGTCGGTGAAAATTTCTCCTCGGTTATCGCGAGACAGATACGACACCAAACCCATTATTCTCACGCCAATATTGAACCTGTGGATTTTCCTGTAAATTCTTCCATGAATTAAGTGCATTTCATTCGAAGCGAATGTCTGTTTTGATACAGTCTCAAGAAGAATGTGTTGAACACAGAAATAAGAAATCAAAGTTGAAAAGGCAATTCGGATTCGTATACCAGGTGTGTCGGTTGAAAATTCTCAAATTCTTCCATGAATGGCCCTGGAAGTCAGGGTTAGTTCACAGTCGCAACTGTTGTCACTCTTTCGCTAAGGACAGTGCCTGCCAAAACTCCGTTGATGTGCGGGAGTTGAGTATATCGTACTCGAGTGGTAAAACGTGTCTGGTTTCGAACCAAATTGAGGGTATGAGCGGGTAGGTGTGTGCGTGTGTTTTAAGTGTTTCTTTCTCGGCATGAAAGAAAGTCTTTCCTGCTTAGGAAGGTAACTGGAGAAGAAAAGTGAATCTACGTCGAGAATTCGAAACGTAAGAAGTTACGGGTTGACCCATGACAACCATCCATCATCAACATTGACCGCAAAACCTAATCACTTCAGAATAGATCCCTATCACCTCTAACTCATCAATCTGAACCGTGAATTTATAGAAAAGCGTCCAGATTGTGTTAAAAAGATAAGTGATTTTACAGCAGACAACGTCTTGTCACACGTAAAGAAAAAAGACACAGGTACCATTTCTGCACTTGGCTAGGAACACTAAGCTCATCTGCCATATTCAACAGTTTATTACTATTATTTCTCGGTTTGAGGCTCCCTTATCCACAACAAAGTTGATTTCCCGAGAGTGAAGAGAAGGGACCATTGTAATATTTGCTGTTTTATTCGTTAATTTGAGACTCTGCCAGAAACAAAGACAATCTCAAGAGAGTGTGGAGAAGGGAACATTTAGTGTGAACGGAAGAAAACGGGAAATCTACGGTGTGGTTATTCATACCCAGTGCATATGAATAGAAAGTTAAAAAGTAAGAAGAAGAAAACAAAATGAGATAGTAAAAAGGCATGAACACCGAAAGAAGCAAAGTGAGCACGAAAGATTGAAATCCGGAAGTCCTATCTAGAGCTTAGGTAACCTAAAAGTATCCTCCAGGGTGCACCATGCAGTCTCCCGGGGCATACAATTGATGAATCTAACTTTTCCACACCTTATGTCTATCCTTCGCCTCCTGAGGGTTGTACTCCCCAGACTTGGCCTCCTGAGGGTTGTACTCCACAGACTTGGCCTCCTGAGGGTTGTACTCCACAGACTTGGCCTCCTGAGGGTTGCACTCCACAGACTTGGCCTCCTGAGGGTTGCACTCCACAGACTTGGCCTCCTGAGGGTTGTACTCCACAGACTTGGCCTCCTGAGGGTTGTACTCCACAGATTTGGCCTCCTGAGGGTTGTACTCCACAGACTTGGCCTCCTGAGGGTTGTACTCCACAGACTTGGCCTCGTCAGACTATCACTTGCTTTCATTACTGTGTCACGCAGTTTCCCACAATTACGTAGATACATTTCCTGATTAATTGATCATATAAAAATGTGGACAATCTTTGTGGGAGGACACCCACATATGAAGAACAGAGGAGCAAAATGTAAAGCTGGAGATGGCGCATACTTTGCTGGAGATGGAGATGGCGCATACAGAACACTTGTTACCTACTTCCTACCGTCCACTTTCTTTTAAGAAAAAATTTAGAATTAGCAACGGCACACCTGGCATTGACGGCTACCTGCACATATCTGAGACGCACAACACTTACAAGGGCTGGTCGATTTACAGCTTAAACTGCAACCAATAGCTTTTTTCACCTAGAAAAACAGCGTACTTTAGTAATTGGGACTCATGAAGTTAACTTAGTTCAATAAATATACAGCTGAGTCTTGATAATTTACTGACTGCTCAGAAGCACTTGCGAATCATCATGTTCCTTATTATGTAACATTATATAATGAAGGTTGGCCTCAATGGAAATCGCAACAAGGTCGCTCCAAGCGCTGCCAAGTCCAGCTTAGCTCTTGTGTACTTGTGTACATTATGCATATTACATTCATTAGTGCGTGAAGTAATCCTGAAGTTTCTTAAACATTGTACCTAGCAGCACCTTGCCATTTACGTGTCTGAATATCGACTTGAAGTGGCACGTGAAAACTTAAGAGTCAATTCTTTGTTGTTGACGATTTTGCAGTCGTATCTAACTCAGAAAAGAACTCAGAGGTTGGAAGTTAAATTTGGAACGGGAAAAAATCGGAAAATGTTAATGAACAAAGTCGAGTGACTACGTGTTCTAGGAACAAGCGCTAAGGACGGATAAGAATGATTTTAAACGAAAACGGATCGTTTCAATATTTACTGTTGAGCATCGCTGCGTGTGCAAGAATCGATGGTGCTTGGTGAGAAACTCCCCAAGCAAAAAAGCGACAAGCGAGCCAAAGGAATTTTGACGAAATAGGGCCTCCTTTGAATAGGTCAAAGAACATGCGACATAGCAGAGCAAATAAAAATTTAACTCGCTTCCACTTAAATGCTTGAAGTGGGGCACAGGTTGACGAGACAGCAGCAGAGGCACAATGAAACTCAGGAATGGTGAGCTAGTCGCAGGATTCGATAAGGCATTCTTGCAGTCTGAGGGCATGAGAGAATGAGCAAGTGGCATCTGATCAAAGAAATGATACACATAACCTGGGGGTTGAACCGAAGTGAGGATAGGGTGTGAAGAATGTTTGGTTAAAACCAAGTCTGTACTGTATATGAACACGTCTGTTCTGTATATAAGAATACGCACGTGAGATAGCACTAAGCACAAAATGGGAATTTCGAGGTCTGAAGTAACGGTAGCACACCACGGCATAATGGTTAACCAGGGCACGGGCTGCAGGGCTTGCAACATTAGGCCCTATACAGATGGTGACAGACCAAAAACGGCCTTTGTACACGGCTGGGAGCCAGTACTTAAGGACTAGCGCATAAGGCTCATACTTAGTTCCGGCTACTTCTTCTATTATAATTGAAGTTTGCAACTTTCCTTTTATTATAAGTTCGCGATTTATTTTTAGATTGGTCGACAGTATTTCAGATAAGTCCGCCATCTGGCATAACATTTAAGGACAAACGAACCTTCACAATTCTGATGCGCCGAACCAAGAGAAATTAAATGACGTAAGCACGTAGCAATGACAAGAATTTGCTGGCGCTTCAGCAGCTCAGACCATGTCACGCCTAATCTCACACATCCACGTAGTAGTTTTATACTGAAATACTGAAATAAAAGCAACAGATAATTGTTGTTAGGATGATTATTAATATTGTCAGACATAGTAAGAGCAATCACAGAAGTGGTTTCAACGGCCATTCACAACATGAGAAAGCTTTATTCGTTTATTATGTCCTTTGCCATTAAAGAGTAGGAATTAGAACAGTCACTTCTGCGTCCCCACATGGGTAAGATAAATGTTACATTCCGGCATTTGTGTGCAGGAGAGCAGCCCAGCCTTCGATTATTTCATCAGCCCCCTACGCATGGCTGGCCGAGCTCCTCACCAGCCTTGACACCTTCCGAGGCAACAACGCAGCGCCCTCAGGCATGTCGCGATTTTGTCAGCTACACCGCTATGTTTCTTCATGAAGTGAAATAAGGTACTTGTCTCCTAACTAAAACTTGTCACTGGGTATTTAGCCTCAGTAAAGACTCGGTGAAATTACCTGTCACGCAAGAAAAAAATGTTTCGGTTATCGCGAAAATATTCACTTAACGCCATTCTTCCGAGAATCCACTTGACATGATGAATTTGAGATCACGCCCTTCGAAGTATAGCAGAGATCCTAGAGCGATCGCTCGACTAATCAATAAATCGGTTCGTACGGAAATAATTCACGACAATGATTATAGTCAAATTACTAGCATTTTGCATCACAGGAATAGTCATGCAGGAGCAAGAGGCCAATTTTCAAGACATCAGAAAACATGGGAAAACTATAACCAAGAAACCAGAGTCCAACTCACGCACAGCTGCACTAACACTTCAATTTGAGAATAGATTCCCTCACATAGACCGAGCGCCACTTTGGCGCACCACAAGGTTTACTAACGATCCCTCCCACTTTGCAACAGAGCGCACTGCTAGCACGAAAATCTTAAGCGCCTCGAAGAGGTCACGGGGAGACACAGACGAACACCAAGATGACCAGCAATATGCTGACAAACATGCAGAAAAGATGCGCGTCGTACACATACTAAACAGAAACAAGTCGCACGCTTTGCAGGCCCTAGTTAAGCTACGTATTTATATTCGTCGTGGGTGTTGGTTGACCGCTCGATGTACTGCTTGTCTAGCAGCAGCTCTATGCATTTCTTGATCATTGGCACCTGGGGAGCAAAGCGCCCTTTCGAGTGGGAGATGACCTGTGAAAGACAGCAAAGTTAGCCCCCTTGAATTGTCTTATTTTGCTCAACAAGTCCTCGTTAGTGCACTCACATCCCAGTCAAACTTACTTCCTTCTCTTTGAGACTTGAACCTAAGAGGAAGGCTTGGGACACTCAAGAACATGGTGAAAATCTTTCAACTCGTAAGTTTCTTCATTTTGGCCTCTGAGCATATCATTCTCTTCCAATCCAACCGAAATAAAAGTATCAGAGGCTGGGAGTATCTCACTTATGAGCTCATTAACATCAACGCTAGAATGAAGGCCCCGTGTGGGACAAGTTTTTACTCAGTTATAAGAACTCGCAAATGTTATTCCATTTTTACCCCCCTCAAATCTCAAGAGCTATCGTGAAATAGAATTTAAGATTAATTAAGATTCCGCTCAGAATAGAAAGATTCACATGCAGTTATTGTGATATTTCTCTTCAATTATCAACGTTCACCTAAGATAATGGCGTCGCTTTCACATGAATACTTCCGACTCACGATTCTCTCTATTTGATGTTGAGAAGATCTACGCTGACTCTTAAGAGACAGATCTTAGCCAAACATCTAAGCATCTGCACAACCTGTTCTTCAAATATTTCAGAGCTCCTCAACATCGTAAATGTTCTTTCTACAAAACCGTCAACACGGCTGCATGCGCCCGCCTCCTCCGCGTCAGTACGAAGCAACGCTAGATTCTACCAGGCCACACACCCAAATCCATGCCACTCCGAAGAACATACTTCCACACCTTTTCAATTTTAATTGTTTAAAACTTAATTCACAAGTGAAAGTCTCGTAAGTAAATCAGGATTTCATAAACTTCCTTAAATTCATTACTACAAGTTTGCTCATGGTTGAATGTTTTTAATTTGTTCTCAATCTGCAAGGAGCCAGATGGCCCCGTCGCTAGTCCTCAGAGGAAGAGCGTCCGTCATAGTGCGAAGACTCGCGAGTTTAACGTATCCACGGGATATCACCGTTTGGCTTTGCCTCCGCATTCATTGTGGTGATCACTTGATGAGCGAGTTTGCCTCAAAGCTATAGTACTGAAATTTATTAGCTTCAGATTTGCCTCCAAGGATGAGAAAAACATATTTCACCCGATTACTTTGTATCGGCAATTGTCCCATTAATCGGCCTCCGCCTCAACTCCCTCTTATCACCAACACCAGCTATGAGTTCGTAAGATGGGTTTCTATTGAATTATTCATATACGTAACGATGCTTCTGTTTAAGTGTGTTTGAGAGATAGTGTGTATCATCGGTCATCAGGTGCAATAGTATGTAGAATACAAGAGCTATCCTGTGATTTAATTACCTATCGTATCATAATTAGGGTGAGTGTGAAAGCTTGAGAGAACATGAGATATGAGAGACTCTCATCAAGAAATATTTATTGATGAAGTTGAACGAGCATGATTAATTAACTGCTTTGATAGACCAATACTGTCGATATAATCGGTAACCTTACGAATAAACTTGATGACTATCTTTGGGTAAATTATTGTATAAATGCAATCAATTTCCAAAGTGAAACTGGTGACAGCTTACACTAATTATCATACTGTAATGAACCATAAGAACGTGATCCGAGTCATAGAAAAGTAATCATGACTGACATAGCAAATAGAATGCGGAGACCACGTTCGCAACTTTTGTCATTCATATAATAAAATCGCAAAACAGGCAGCGTCACAACACGCTGGTCATTAATGGCACGAGATGGCAAATGTGAGCACACAGCATTAGGTCCTCTAGAGCATCTGTTCGCCTCACACGGCACCATCATGCCAACTTACTAGCACACAACACACACACCAGCATACAGCACAACAGACACACCAACACAACATCCCACCTCCTGCATGAGGTCGGTGTGTCGGGCCACCTTGCGCGTCTTCATGATGCGCACAATGGCCGCTTGTAGGTACATCTTGCGGTCCTCCTCCACCGACGAGTGTGTCGCCGCCACCTGGGTGAGGAACAGCCTTCCATTACACACATCCATTTACTCATGATTTCTTTATATTTTATCCCATACATTCTGATTACTTTATATTTTATCCAAAATTAATAAGAGCAGTATCAACATGCAGATCAACGTTCACTTCTGAAGCCTCAAATTCTGCGAGTCAAGAAAGACCTTGCAGTTGATCTCGTCTCTGGCAGGCTGTGAAGGCACAAAAACGCACAAGGCAGACATGACTGCGTGAAATGACACACAATACAGGGACCAGATATTCTGTGTATTTAAGTCGCCGTAGCAATGCAAATGATAGCGTAAGTTTTTTTAAATCAACTCGTCAGTGCTACTCGCTCACAGCGTGCTGCAGACAAGTCCATTCAAAAGAGCTCAATGCTGCCAACTGTGTTCGTTGCAAGAACGTGACACGCCTGAAAATTGGGCTCCAGGTTTTTGTTGGGTATATGAATAACCTGAGAGAAGGTAATCTGTGCAGCCTATTGACTATACTGAGATCATGCAAGGGTTGTCTATTTACACAGAATGCTCTCCTCTCAAAAAAATTCATGGCGATTGATTGATCTTCATATCTGCAATTCAATCCTCATGAGTCACAAACTTGATCACGAGTACTTCATTTATACTGAGTGAATATCGCCCTTGACTTGAACATATTCTGATTTTTAACAGTTACTAACATTTGAATCATTTGAAGCAACCGTCTACCATTTATATCAACATCAAAAGGATAAATTTATACTCTCTCATGAAAAGGAAAAATCAATTTCATTTTGACACCTTCACCAATGAAATGTTCTATTGTAGATGCATAAGCACACAAAAAACGCCCATACAAATATAAGCTTTAATGATAAAAGAGCATCAGCCAGGCTCTAAATAGCCCTGGAAATAGGAGCTCTGTAATACCGAAGTACGCATTAAATATACAACAAACTATACCGCCATTACACTGCCCTGTTCTCGTTTGGTAGATGTCATTCTGCTGTCAACCGTGTTAGACAAATGTTAGATATTATCTGTCATGCAAAGCAACGTACACAAGCACGTTGAACCCACAGTCTAGATCTTAGTTAACAAGCGTTGGAGTAGCAATTCCTGTGGACTCTAGTACGGTAGTTGTTAAGAAGACAACACCTCGTGTCAAGTTCCAGTCATGTTTGACCAAAGTTTATTAAGTACTTGAGTTCCAAAGATTCTTTCAAATTCTCCAGTTTTGCACATGATGCCATAAATATATCATATCCGGGAAGAGTTGACTCGTATTAAAAGCATCTTTAATTGAAACAAAATGATCATCAACCCACCTCTACACTCAAGCCGAGTTGCCAGAACTAAAGTAAGAGCTAGGGGAGGAAGACACGACTCATTTGCACGCAACAAAATAAAGAATGGGTAATTTTCATCCATCCCATTTACGTGTTTTCAAATGGTGACACGTTGACGCTCACAGCATTTTGATGTCGTCAATCATTTTATTCAAAGAAATGTACTGGGCAGCTATAGACCATGGGAAAATTCTACTCTCTACTTGACGTTCAATGGCATTGCGTTCGTAACAAAGCATAAAAGCAAACACACTTCTACCTTCAAACTGCATGGGCCCTATATTAGTGGGACATCAAACGTTCATTTTGACTACTATGAGATTAGTTTCAAGTTAATAACTGAGCCTTAAAAATTAATAGGTATCAGAGCATCTCTCTTTAACTCTAAATATAACGTCATAATAAAAAATCTGGTATCTGCACGGGCGTGATTGATGTGTGACAACATGGGACTAACGTATCAAACCTAGACGCTCCACTCAGCTCGTCTCCGTAGCCATTAAAAAGTTCATATTCTCTCCAAGCCTCAAATTCACATAAAATGAAACAATAATGCAATAAGCAATCTTGGCATTCGAGTATTCGTGCAAAGACTAGCAAAGCGCAGGTGACGGAGGAAGACAAGGTAACAAACCTCCTGCTGCTGCTGCTCCTTCACTTGTGCCATTGCTATCCTGAACTTGAAGCGCTTGTTTGAGTACTTCAGATTCAGGCTGATCATCGAGTTGTTCGACAGGTCCTGCAAACAGAAAATGAAGTTCTTAACCCTCTACCGCCTCACGTTCCCCACAGGGTGCACTCAATAAAACTGCTCGTATATTTTATTTCTCGTCAAGTAGATGCTCTTATGTATTTTTTGAAGTTCACTGCCGAGTTGCAGTTCGTCTCTAATGTGATGTTGGAGACAACCTGATGCTAGAGCCACGTCTAATAACGGTGGTTATAATACCGGCAATACGAGTAGAAAAATTAAGCGGTAGAGGGTTAAGCACCTTCTGAATACCTACATTCAATGCGCTCAAAAAATAGACAGCATTGAACTGAAATAAGTTTATAATAAGACAAAAACCTGACCTTATTCTATAAAACGAAGGAAGGCCTACCTAACCTTCAGCTCGGGAGGTGTGACACAGTATGCATAGCAACCTAGTGTTCGTTTGAACTCATCTCGCTGAATGCAACATTTAATTTTCATGGCTGTAGATGGATGCATTGTCTGAAGAGAGGTCGTTCTTAATTTTTTCTGTATATTTGGCTTTCTTTCTTGTTTTTGGAACTGGGACTCTGTGTTATTCATTTTCCAGTAATATTTCAAGTCAATTTACATGTCATTTTGCCACCTTTTTTGAGGTCTAGCCACGATAAAAGGTCAGGCAGCAAATTTGAGGCCTAATGTATGGTTTCTTCCTTAATTAACTTGCACTTCAAATAAAAATTATCAAAGATCCTGCTGCAGAGCGGTTTAATTCTCTTCTGGTCGATTTAGATGTTGACAAGAATCACGTTAGTAATAAGAAAATTTCCTCTATTTCTAATTAAATACAAGTCCTGAAATATTTAAGAGTTAGAAGTGGCCAGAGTTTCCTTACATTAACTTTATCTTTAAATTTCTCTCTGGTAAGAAGGTTCAATCTTGAATTCCTTCTTATCTGACAATTGAATGTTAGTGAAAATTTGAGATGTGAAATTCCCTTCAAAAACCTGTGAAATTATTTTACATACCATAAAGTTGTGTTGCGCTTTTTTGAACGCATAATGGTTTTAATTAAAATAACTTTCCTTACACAGTACCACGTTAGCGCCCTCTAAACTTGGCAATGGAAATTTCTTGTGTCACGTCTCATCTGCAAAGACTGGTTTTCAACAGCAAATTAAGTTATAGGTAATTGAGATTGGAAAAGATGCAAATTAACTGAAATTTTTGAGATAATGAATTTAGAAATTTCAACAAAACGGTAAATTTTGTCCTGAATTTACAGTTTGGTTCTTTGGAGATGATTGCAAGAACTTCTTTCTCCTCTGAAGGAAATTTCAAGAGAAGTTTTATGGATTGCAAAACTACGCCTTCTTTTTCATCAATTTTTAACGCTTTGTGCAACAATAAACAACCATCGTTCGATATTCGATGTTAATTTCTCACGGAATATGAAAAGAAAATCGCACAAACGCTAGGCACATATCTGACGTCACTGGTCAACTGGTGTTATTCCGGCTTAGTAAACCTTCAAGAGGTAACACTGCTACAGCACTTTACACCTCCCGAGAATCACAATCACGATGAAAGTCTCTATTAAAAAATTTACTGAAGTATAATCCGTGAAATTATATAAATTCGCGCAATGGTTGAATGTGGACATGAATGGATTTCTTAATTTTGTTTTCTCTGATAATCAAAAATATGACCTTACTTTCATGTGACCAACGTTTACTTATTGCGTGAATCGAAGCGTTTGTACTTTGAGTAGGTGCGAGTGCATCAAAGGACAGCGTTGAATAAATGAGCACTAACGGTGTTCCTCACGAACACACCAGTAGAACACAAGGTGTTCTCTGCACCTCACGAAGCAAACAGCGGACCCTGTACCTTGGTGTCGGATATGAGAAGTTTACTGTCCAGCAGAGGCTGCAAAAACTTGCTGAAGCCGTCTGAGCTGAATTTGGTGGCTTCAATTAGCTCGCTTAGGCGCATTGCGTCCGTCTGCACAGGACACAGTTGTACAAATAAAACATGAACAATTCAGAAAGTTAATCGGCTCAAGTATAATCAATCAGGTCAGTAAAATACGAGTAGCTTACAAAATCTCATCACCAGCCAATTTCACCATTAAGTAAAAATAAATTAAGTTGCACTGTCAAATAGGAACCCTGGGGGAACATTCCTTCCCCAGTGCATTTGAAAAGTGAAAAGTGCATTTGAATTTTCCTAAATTCTTGAACATCAAACAGGCCATTGCGATTTATTTACATCCATCACTAAATACCCGTCAGATACCAAATTCTTCCGGCACGGAGAACCGGGATCCCTCTCAAAATCGACAAGGTCGTTTTTCTCAAAGTCAAAACACACTGGACAGCAGTCGCCAGACTAACGCACCTTCTGAAATAGGAGCAAGATGACCACGTGGTAGGAGACCATGGTGATGATGTACGTGCGTGACGTAAAGCAGCATTTCAGTTCACCTGCAACGCAACGTATTTATTTCATTGGAATTCAAATAAAGCACAAGGGCACATAACAATGGTTCCTTCTCTTCTCTCGTGATTGTTACCGTTGCACTGGAACAGCAAAATGTAACTTAAGGAGTGTCGCGATGTATGAACTAAAATTTGTACGTATCTTCTATTGCTTTTCATTCCAAATTATTCTTGAAGAATATGTCCCTCCTAAATAGAAAGAAAAAATATATTGGAGCATTTTCCAAGAAACCCATGCTAAATGACAGCATCAATGCAAAAACTTAAACGTGAGCATCAATGTCTTACGTCACAAACACCCACTCCTAATCAACAATATCTGCATGAGCATGCGCCGAGCTCTTAAAAGTGAAATTTTATGTCACCATATCCCAGTGGCTTTATATTTCCTGTAATCGTTTAAAATTTATTCCATTAGCATGAGATCAATGATAATGTTCACTAGCCCTCTAGAACGATCTTTGTGAGAGTTCAAGACGTTCTGAGTTAGTTAATGAATTATAAGGGAAAGCACCCTACCCAAGGAGCAAGCATTGAAATTCCCTACCCTTCGATCAAAAGCAAAAAAATCATTAGGGTTACAACAAAATGGGGTCATGGAGGGGAGTGATCAATCAATGTTGTACTGCGCCGCTGAAGAAAAACTCACCTTGTGATAAATGATGTAACCAAGTCAATTTTCTTCCGTTGAAATTCGAATGATAAAACTTTTCAAACTGAAAAAGAATGAAACCGATGAGCATCACAATCACACATATGTGTGGGAAAAAATATCAATACAGCCAGTTTTAAGATTTGCAAAAATATATCATACGGAGATTAACTCCGACACTTGATCCAAATATCATTTCCCTAGCTAACTAGGAATCATTCTTACATAGATCAAACACAAAAACCAAGAAGCGCAGGCAAAATAGATGTTTAGATGAATGAATAGATGAAGCGCAGGCAAAATAGATAGTAGATGTTTGTTTAAGGCAATCAAACGCTTTTTCAAATGAATTTTTTTTTTTAATAAATGAAGAATACTTCCGGAGTGGAATAAGCTCTCGGGTATTCACAGCATGGTTATAACATCCGAATAGACAGCTATATCCCATAAAGTTTTTGGAATTTATCAAATGGGAATTTACCCGTAGAAACAGGAAGTTTGATGGTAGTAGGTGCTGAAAAACAAGACAGCAGTGAACCGGAAAAAGATGGCTCGTAACAGAGTAAAAAAATTTTTTATTTCAAAAAAAAAGGAAGACCTACCCAACCTTTAGCTCGAGACCTCAAATATTTCCCCCCCTGGGAGTGCCAATTCCTATAGATACAATAGTTGTATCTCCCTGATGGGGGAAGTGCAAGAAATGACCATGGGACCTTGTTTACCCATAGACAAACAAATTTCATGCCACTGTGAAATGAAAAATGCCAGCTTATTCACTCATAATTAAAGAACATTGAATGAGCGCAGCAAATCACGTCGAGCATCGAGCAATAACATAACAAAAACATTTTATTTCAACAAAAATAAGGCCTACGTAACTCTGAGCTCGGGTCCTCACATTTAATCTACCACACATGCACTCCGACACTTGATGCATGATCAAAACATCATTGATTTCTCACGTAGATCGCGCATGACAGACCTTTAACACAAGTATAAATTTTCTTTCTCTGGTTGAAATTGAAGGAAACGTGGCACGTCAGAATATGCTAATGAGCAAAAAAATAAACCCCCTCCACCCCGCAATAAAACTCTGGCATCATTGACACAAGATAAGGAAAGAAAAACTCCCTTCAAACGCTCGGTCATGATGTGAACCATTGTGTTGGACATTAGAATTCTGATCATGCGCGTCACTGGATCAGCTTGTCTCACGCAAGTTAGTTTAAGGCTGCCAAGTGTTGCCAAGTGGAGACGGCAACAAGGGAGCTACAGAATTGCTTACATATTGAAGAGGCTTCTCTAACTCCAGCGGCAGCGCCATAGAGAAGCCCAAGTTGGTCGTGCCCAAAGGCCACGCTCCAGCCTGCCCAAAAAATTAAATAAGTTTGTGAGGCATCCTCCAGCACAGAATGAAATTTACGTACTTAGCTCGCATGGCTGTTGTAACTGACGTATCATAAATACAATGAGTTCCAATGTAGAAGCAGAAAATCCATTATACACAAGACAAAAGCGCAGAACAAACAAGAAGACCTTCTCAACTAACAAAACTGGCGAACTAGTTGCCTTGCATTACAAAAGTCCCTAATGACGTACTGAAAATGAGGCACACTTTCATTTTGTATATTATTTCATAAGTAGAGAAGTACAGGTAAGTACTACACTGTCATTATGATGCAATAGAGTCCCTGACAACAAGACATGCAATGAATATTACTAGCATTGTTTACCATGTTTTCAAGGAGGCAATGAACAATAATACAGATGAATAATAACAATTAACGTTACATTACTTACAATAAAATGAAGCTCATATTTATTACAATCACAGAAACATTAATACAACATGAGTTCATCACCTTGGTTTAGTCGAACCACAAACATGATGTTTCATTTTTGAATGTGAACATGCAAATCTTGCAAATGTTCCAGTGTTTGTGATGTTCCTACAAACTTTACCTGCAATAAAGTTATTAACATTTCAATAAATTTTCAATTTTGTTATCTTCATGCGGATGACTTGACAACCAGAATAACTTGACATCCAGACATGTTTGAGTCTGGTTGTCAGGAACTATACTGTATTTGAACATTTGATGAAGACTAAATATATTTTTTTAATTGGAATTTATTTATCCTCTAATACTATATTTAATCAAATACTATTATTTTGTTTCATTGTAATTTATTTATCTTCAAATACTTTAAATACTAATGACATTAATAAAGAGAAAACTTGAGAGAACTTCCCTCAAAATTTGAAAGAGGTGGTTAATGATTGAACAAATTTACGATACCTCTGTTAAAACCTGTCACTTCCACCACAGATAACTACTCCCTATGAGACAGAACACGCTACAGAAATCAAATAGCGAGCAACCAAAAACAAACATGAGAACAAATTACACAACATGTTCGAGCTTCAGCTACTGTCATCACCAGAACAGAACTTGGACCAAATCTTGCAGGAAGTTGTGTGATGAGGAGATCCTAAGCACCAAGTACGCACCTGCAGAATATTTATGGAGAAATTAGTGTCGAGGGAGAGGTTGTGGACGTTGAGGTACTCTGAGAACTTCTGGTTCTGGCTCTCACTGAGGGTCATGTCCGTGAACATCCTGTGCAGCTTGCTGGTGAACTCGTACCCGCACGCGCTCTGTCGTACACGAGTGAGAAGCGGCTTAACTTGGTTACTGTTCGATAGCATCTTGCTTCCCACAACAGGTTCTAATCAACCTATTTTAGGCTCTTAATTAGAAATCAGATCCAACGTTTCTTCAAAATCAAAGCCCAAATCTAATTCTTAAATCAGAGCAATTGAAAATACAAAAGGGTGTGATGTATCTATTGGAATTGAAGTGCATAAGTTCCCACAATCACTAGAACTTAATGGACGCACAGAATATCATACTATTACAGTCACCTACATTTGCTCAATTCTTCCCTTCCTTTGAGGCAACAGAAAGGTATTACTTGATCAACGAATACACTAACTTAGCATCATAGTGATGATCAATCACAAAAGCGTTCAAGCGATCGTTTTCTCATTTTGCTTAAAGCTTTATACTACAGTAAATGCACATCCCATTATTTTACATTTCACAAAACATGAACAAATAATCATTATCATATTATCTAGTGCAAGACTCCATAAATAATACAAGCAATCTCAAGAGAGCAAAGTGAAGATACTATTTAGGATGGACTGTAGAAAACGGGGAATCAATGCGGAAGGTGTGTTCCCACACAGGAGACCCTGCGCATAGAAACAGCAAAATAGGAAGGAAGAAAAAAAAGCAAAGGTTGTATGAAAACTGAATGTGGGCACCAACGATACATCTCAAAGGCGTATCTAAGGCAATCAAGAAGCGTCTCCAACTCACATAGCATTTGATGGACAAACCTAACTAAGCTAGACCTATTGCCTATCCCACGCCTTCTGAAGGGTGGATTAATCAAACTTAACGAAATATACATTTAACACAACTCAATAAATACAGCACACGCAAGACTAATTTGTAATTCACTAAAGATGCCTGCACTTGATGGTGAGCCCAGATTTTTGCTCAAAAATATTCGTCAAGATCTTCCATCATAAATTTGGGGACTGCAATACGCACAAATATGCATGACCTGCAGACTGCAATACTATGGTAATACGGTCAAGCTTACGGTCGTGTAGAATAGCACAGATACATTTTCAGCATTCGTGAATTATTTGCACACGCATTTAAAACATTTACATTAAACCCTCAGTGAACTGGAACAGCTCTGAAACAAGTCTTTGCCACCAATAAATACCTTCATAAGCTCATGAAGAACGTATTGATAAATTCTCTTGCTAAGTACTTTGAACAAAGTTCATCTAGTGCGAATGACATTGTGTTCTACTTTGAGAAGTTTAACCTTACAAGAAAGACCGTAAGCTACAAGAATCCATTGCATAGTAACACCTAAGGCATACATCTCACTAATTCATGATTAACTTTTAACTACTGAATGAAAAGTCTTCAGATCACTCTACATACTAAACAAAGTAATAAGTGTAGAGTTACGTTTCCACCAGGGTCGCCAGCAACTTGCAACTATGGACTCCACTAGCTTCAGCTAGGTAATCATCTCAAACAAAAGGGTGGAACTCCTGAGAAGCAGTTGTGTTCTAACAGTTCAATCGCACCTAGAATGCATAGCTGAGAGCTACACATACGCTCAAATGGAGGGGCAAGAGGCGTAGATATTATACAAGTAATATTCACCAGCATCAACTTTAGGGATCATTGCATGAACATTCCAACTTCTGATGCTATAATCAAAATAATTTGAAATCATTCATTGCTTTACGGCGTAATCGGCCTTCATATCACCAAGGCTGTAAGTATCAAATTGCAAAACCTCGTAATCAACTTGAAGTTTAACAAAAGCTTTACTTTGCTTTGATTGTTCTGAGGAGATGCCGGTCTTATCCTTCAGTGAGATATTGCGTGAGAGTATTTCTCAGTGAAAGTATCTCTCACTTTTGTTGGTGTTACAATGTCTCGTAAACTTACTGCCAATATCTTCGTTCACAAGATTTATGAAACAAAAAACTGAAAATAAATTTCCTGATGATAGCTGAAGTTTGTATCCGAGAGATTGAAAAGAATAAATGCAGATTAAAAAGCGCCAATACTTTTCACTCATGAATAGAAATTACTAAATTTAGTGATGATGTTCTCCCTAACTACCGTCAACTCAAAGTAATTAATGAAACTTTTGTTAGACTAAAGGTGTATTGATCTTTTTCACGAGACAAGACACAGCAATGCTTCTAGTGAGGATAAGACGAGACAAGACAAAGAAAGATTACACAGTCATGGACTAAGAATTAGAGCAAAACGGAGTCGTGACGCAGCACCACGAGGACGAACCTCACGGCAGAGAAAACAAGGTAGGGTCATGCCAGTCTTTTTTTGTCGACTGTGTGGGTTTGCTATCACGGCAACGGACCAATGACTGCGCTCATATTGCTTCTGGTAGCACTGCTACCCCTAAATCCGTCTCTACTATTGGCCTAATGCCATGGTGTTTTGGTGACGTCATCAAGTTTGTTTGAAATGAAGCCTTTCTATTGGCTAGCCGAACAAGAGGAGGTGTATTTTCCCCCATAGAAATGACCCTACCTTGTATCTTCTACCGTGACGCACCTTCAGTTTGTTGATCATGGACTCTTCCAGTTCCATGGACATGCTCTGCTGGTGGATGAGTCGCTTCGCCAGGTGTCGGGAATAAAACTTTTGGAAGACGTCTTTGTCTTCCACGTACTTGAAGATGGTGATGCAGTTCGTCAGTTTGTCATCAATTTCTCCTTCAGACAAGCCCTTGGTAGATTTTTTCAGAAGGGTATCACAGTACCTAAATGAAAATAATCATTCCTTAAACAAAGCCAACTGTGTTAACATAATATGGCAAAACAAGAATAGATAATCAGTTCACAATATACAGTTGACATGATAAAAATTTGCACAATTAAGGTAAAAATATAACAACCGAATTATAGAGACGATGCAGATCTCACAAACTCACCCTCACTGACATAAGAAACATTGAAATGATCAAGATTGAGACACCAGTAGTAAAAAAATGCTGTATCAACACAAGAAATACAGACAAAGATCTTTTTCTTTCAAGATCACGGCATCGTGTCAACAAAGTGAGAGCGAACACTCACTTGGCAATAATTTCCGGACTTTTTGGAGAATTTCTGGCCATCTTGGAATTGACGACGGCCTCGAAGGCCCTGTGGAGCGCTTCCTGGAACTGCTGATCGCGACTGAACATGTCGTTCACGAGCCCCGAGTACTTGCTGTGCACCGACAGCAGATTCTCCACGAACTGAGTCGCCATCTGAGCACACAAACTCATTTGTATCAAGGAAAACCATTTTTCTTCAATATAATGTTCATTAGGAATTTCAAAACGAGGAACACTAAGTATTGCAAGCACCAAAATACTGAACATGTTCCGTTGTGCATACGTACAATACTCTATGTAACCTAATAATACCCGTTGTGTGTTTATTTATATATTTGTTTAGTGTCCGCTTCTTAAGAAACGAAACAAAAGATGTCTGAGTGTGCGGTATCATGGATGCCGAATTCCTCAATGCAACATTGAAAGATGGCCCTTACATGCATTGATATGTTTGATATTTTATCAGGTTAGGTTCGGTTAGGATAGGTTTGGTCAGGATATGTTAGATCAGGATAGGTTAGGATAGCGTAGTTTCTAACATATGTATATGTATGGAAAGTATTTCATAGAGTTTTCGCGTAAAATACCATCATCTGCTGCACAGCAAAAACTCACCATCAGCTTCATCCTCATCATTTCTTATGTGTTATGGCTTAACAGTAGTCCCTGTTATTAACACAGTACTGTACCGTAAAGGGTCGGTTGTTGATAGAACAGGGAGGATTTTAAAAGTTGAAAGGCATGTTGAATAAATTCAGTAAATATCCTGTCCCGTCCCTACTTTGCGGAAATGCAGATATCGCAGCTAGTCTCGGAACCGACAAACCCCGATAAACGAGGGATCGCTGTACTTCCAAAAGCACTGAGGATAAACTACATGTCCGACACTTCTATCCACGCGCAGATTTCAAAACACGTCACATTACATTCCCCCCAGCAAGAGGGAGTCGCATCTTGAAGCAAAAATCACCATGACCAACACTCAAACCACCCAGATTTTTGATGAGGCTATACTTGAGTTTTGGCGCACTCACATTCTCCCCAGAGAGCTGGTCGACCGCCTGCAGACCCTGGCGCTTGATGTGCTCCTGGACGCAGGCCACGAGCGGCTTGAGGGCGTCCTTGATGGGCTTGAGCAGGAGGTACATGTTGGCCAGGTCCTCGGCTCGCTCCCCCGCCACCAGCTTCGCGCACTCGCCGTGCAGCATGCCCAGGTGGTTCTCCACCAGCTCCTTGTGCACGCGCCTCTCTAGCTTCACGTGGCAGCTGCGAATGGAAGCAGCGTCAGGCAACAGGTGTACAGAAAAATATGCTATTGTATAATTGGTGAATTGGAGAGTAAACGGTTTCAGGTAATTGGTTAATAGAAAAGTAAACAGTATGCGGCAATTGGTGAACGTGAAAGTAAACGGTATTAGGTTATTGGTTAACTTCAAGCTACTGCATTCTATGTTACTAACATAGATTCATGTAACAGACATCATGTGTAACTTCTTGCTATAACTACCGCACTTTTCATGCTTATGTCTCTCCACGCTCTGCACTAAAGAACAAAAAATACGAATATGGCCATACCAACAAACTCATAAAAAAAACACAAATGACAAGCACAAAAAGATGCACACGCACAAAAAGATGCACACGCACAAAATACAAACACACAGAAAATACATGAAACATCCACAATCATAAAAGACAGATGTGCAAATAAGAAAAGCACACAGAAGAACTCTGCAGACAGACCTAGGAGGCAGAAACTTGGCACAGCGCATCTTCTCCTCCTCCTTCCTGGCGATGACCCGCGTCATGTACTGGGACGGCGTGAGCTCCTGGAGCAGCGCGACGCTCTCGCCTCTGTAGAAGCTGGCCGTCTGCTGCAGCAAGGCGTCCTCGAACACGCCCTCGTACAGCTGCACCACACCGCGTGTTAATGAGACTTCTAATCAAGTTCTATACACAATATCTAGTGATATATTTCTGCACAGAAAATTATAGCTAAAAGCAGCCGAATAGTGATGTGTGCTTAAAATAAGGATTTTAAGCCAACGTTTAAGCATGAGAGTAAATTCCTGCTGAGAATATCCCCTTAGGTATCCATTGGGCAGTTATAACACACATACACATAATTCAAGGACTACATAAATCCACAACACATCATGTTTGTTCTGATGATACAATGTACAAACTGTATGTGATCAAAAGTATCCGGACACTCCCTAAAACATAGGTTTTTCCTTTTGGGTGCATTGTGCTGCCACCTACTGCCAGGTACTCCACGTCAGCGACCTCAGTAGTCATTAGACATCATGAGAGAGCAGAATGGAACACTCCGTGGATCTCACGGACTTCGAACGTTTTCAGGTGATTGGGTGTCACTTGTGTCAGAAGTCTGATAAAAGCGACGCCTCGCTTGGTGTTAGGAGCGTAAACGTTGGACGATTGAATAGTGGAAAAACGTGGTGTGGGGTGACGAATCACGGCACACAATGTGGCGATCCGATGGCAGGGTGTGGGTGTGGCAAATGCCCGGTGAACATCATCTGTCAGCGTGTGTGGTACCAACAGTAAAATTCGGAGGCGGTGGTGTTATGGTGTGGTCGTGTTTTTCATGGAGGGGGCTTGCACCCCTTGTTGTTTTGCATGACACTTTCACAGCGCAAGCCAACATTGATGTTTTAAGCACCTTCGTGCTTCCCACACTTGAAGAGCAATTCGGGGATGGCAATTGCATCGTTCAACACGATCGAGCACCTGATCATATGCATCAAGCACCTGTTCTTCTAAAGATTTACCCCAAAATTAAATTTTGTCCCGTTGATTGAAATTCATAAAGACAATATAAGGAAGGATTTAATAAAGATATCACTCATGAATTCTGGTTCTGACTAAACACACCCGTCACTCTTGACCGCGCAGGTACACAGTCAATAATACACCTTTCTCTGCCCCACGCCTGAGCATGTTAGATGGCTAAGATTTACATTATTCAGCAGCGCTTGTGTTACCCACTCGAAAAACGTTAGGGGACACTCAGACTTGTGAACACAGACCCTCTCAGGGGAAATACAACTATTGCATCTATGGGAATTAGCACTCCCAGGGGGAAAATGTGTGAGGGCCCAAGCTGAGAGGTAGACCTTTTTTTTTTGTTGGAATAAATTGTTTTTTTTTTAGTTATGTTAAGGACCAATTTTTTTCGGTTCATTGCTATCCTGTTTTTCAACAACTGCTATTTCTTCTTCAACTTTTATCTTGTTTCATAAACTTCTTTCTCAACTTACTGTTCTTATGCTCCTTCTGCATAGATTCTGCGTTCCCCTATCTCCAAACTAAATGGTGCCTTCCTCTCTTTGGAATGTTTAGTTTTGCTAGCAGTTAGAAAGGCCTATTCTGACATCTAATCCAATTTGTAAAGACAGACCTTCAAGCAGAAGAGCAAGAGCTACACTAAGTCTCACCGACGCTGACACCAAAAGTCAGGATAAATGCAACAGAACACCTATTCTCGGTTGTTCGAGGTAATGAAGGTATGGTGAAGTAAGACAACTGAATTTTAGAACAAGGAAGAAATGAGGTTCAAGTAGCATAGCACTGAATAGTGTAAAAGACGAAACGAAGGAAAATTTATGGTGGGAAGTAATTTAAGAGTGAAAATAGTTTCATAAAAGTGAAACATAATTCAAAATTTGATACATTAAGTGGAGCAGCTCAAGACTTCATACGAGTGTATAAAAAATCCCTTATAATTATGTTCATCAGCTAGTTTACACACTAAAACTATTTTCTTGCGATCGGTATTTTTCACAATCATAGGCATTTTTCTTCACTTGTATTGAAAGCTGATCCTTACACTAGCTTCTTATATTGTGTCTTCACACTTAACAAATAAATATTTTTTTGTACAACACACATGTTTTTCATACTTATAACATGAACATCATTTGCCACTCACAACATGAGCGAGATCATTTGCCACTCACAACATGAGCGAGATCATTTGCCACTCACAACATGAGCGAGATCATTTGCCACTCACAACATGAGCGAGATCATTTGCCACTCACAACATGAGCGAGATCTTTTGCCACTCACAACATGAGCGAGATCATTTGCCACTCACAACATGAGCGAGATCATTTGCCACTCACAACATGAGTGAGATCATTTGCCACTCACAACATGAGCGAGATCATTTGCCACTCACAACATGAGCAAGATCATTTGTCACTCACAACATAGGTGTTTTTCTTCTTGAAGTTGCAGACTTCGACAAAGGAGAGAATGACGCCCTTGACGATGTGGACGGGCGCGATGAGGCCCTCGTTGAGGCGGTCCGCCTTGATGCAGGCCAGCAGCACGGCCACCAGCCGCTCCTTCAGCAGCTTGATGAACTCCTCCTTCCAAATCTCGAACGCTAGCTCGCCTGCACGAGTCAACAGCGTCGCTCAATGGGTGATGCTGCGAGTGTCAATGTGTAATGCTGCAAATGCATTTGTCACGAGATGTGTGTAAACGTCGCCGTATGAGGAATTTCAACCTCAGCTTAGAAAAAGGCAAGAAGAAATAACAGAGCTGAACACACAGGAAAATGCAATAGACAACAGAGGAAAGTAGAAAAAGTGAATGTCTATTCCATACCCACCAACACCAGCACACACACATCTTATCAACACGGGACAATGACAACTACAAGCAGCACATTTTTGACAAAATTTTCATCTAAATTTACGAACGAACACACGAGTTGTTGACTGACGACTTTAAAGAATATTGAAACAATTGTAATAAACACAAGATAAAAGGGGAACACACAATGCAACAGATCAAGTGAACATTATTACACAACAGGTCAATGTAAAGGCCCAACATAAGGGTAGATGCAATAAAAGTACTGCCCTTAACACACCACAAAAGAATTCCAAAGGATATGGTACGTTTCAAACACCTAACGACCGCATCCGCTACTATCATGGCTTGCTTAAAGAGACAACGCAGTTATTACAGCGTGCACTAGAAGACAACGCATGTTGAACACTGTCCAATATGGTGTACTTTTCCACGTACATTCGTTGAAATACTTGTTTTCCCCCCATCGCAAATTAACTTGCGCAGAACCGCCTAATTTGCTCTCTTCACAGTACCATTTCAGCGAGGGTCCCGCCCGTCTTGACCATTTCTTTGGTGCCGCGTTGCTGGTGCAGGCCCGGTGTTGATGTCTGACGGTCTATTTAAAAATGCTGCCCGTGCAGAGGCTTGTAATGCGCGATTTGCTTGAGCCACTGCGCGTATGCTTGTCGCTCGTGAAGACTTTGAACTTTTGCGGGCTCCATCGGTGTAGGAGATGATTGCACAGAAGGATTGGTAAACTTCAGGTGCGCTCATCAGCGTAGTCTGGCGGGAGCTTCTCTTCTGTAATGCACATTGTTGCATCGAGGCATCCAGGGGTGATTTTACCAAGCCAGCAGATCAAACTCACGAGTTTTCACTTGCTCGTACTTCTTTGTAATCACAACTTGCCACCTTGTTCTGATTTTTGGCAGCTTCTGGTGCGTTTGTTCTGGCAACTCAATGTTCTTGAGAGCTGAGGCTGGAGTGCCTCGCCGGCCGCACCGCAGACCACGCAAACGTAACTTATCTCCTCGTTTGTGCTACCAGCAAAAAGACCCCATTCTGTTCTTGAACCCCGCTTTTATTCTCTCTGCTTGCTTTGTTCTAGAAGCTTTGCAAATTTTCTTTGATCTCCTGACGTTTAGGTGACTGATTGGTCAAACCCTTGCCTGCCTCTGCATCTCTCTCTTTGTGGCAAATAACCGTGTGCTGATAGGCAGTTGCTTGGCAGTTCTCCCCTTTGTCCACATCATCGCTCTGCGCACTGGACGATCTCCCCAAGTTGGGTGCTCATTCTTGCGTGTATTTTTAAATACCAATAGCACACCTTAAATACCCCTGCTTTCTAGCACATCGTTCATTTAACATTACTTATCAACCCTCTTTTCTTGTTTCAATATTTAATTAATTGACCCCTAAAAATCTGCGCACTGTTTGCACTGGATCTCTATCCTCATTCAATCCCTCACATAACCCCCACTTTTGAGGAGAATAGATGCTTCCCCCACCATTCACCCCTTCTGTCGAGGCTTTAGACGCGTTGCTGTTTCCTTCCGTGCGCTATTGCTGATAACTTCGGATTATATAGAACTATTTTGCTATATATATATATATCATTACAGATTTCACAGGCGGCACAAATGCTCTCTGTCTCTTATATTATACTACAAAGTTCTTGTGATGCTGCTGCGTCATTACAAGGCACTGGAAATGCAATGCTCTGTCTAAAATCGCCCAAAAAATATTTCCAAAGACCATTAAAATGACAATTCTTCATTTTATGATAAGCTGATGGTACAGATAAGTGAAATGTGCAAAAAAATAAATAAAAAATAAAAAGAATAAATTAAAATAGAGATAACTGAACCATCCATACAACACAAATACTTTTTTAATAGAACATGTATGAAGTACATGTAAAATGAATTTTTGTTTAAGCTACTGCCTCACAAAATAAACTATCCTTCCAGCAACATTTCAAAAAAATGAAATACATGAACTTCTTTGTCACTCATGAAAATGAGAAACTATCAGCTGACCACAAACAAAATATTTTCATTAACATCATATGGCTTTATACTTTTTGTTCAAGTAATACTTCATTCACTGCAAGACAAAGCAGCTTGCAGTTATTTGAGAAATAAATCAACTTAACTTGAATCTAAATCAAAGCAAGTAATCAAAAAGTAGCTGCACAAATTGAAGAAGGATTTAAATCTACTTCTCAGCTCCAGCATGGGTTATGCCAAAAATTGCTTATACATGCCGTCAATTACAGTTTAGTAATGTGTTGTCATCAAATTAGATGTAAAATAAAATGCAATCAAAGATAGAAAACCTATATAACTGCAGAGATAAAAAAAATAGTATTTTGTGAGAGAAATACACCAAAGTCTAAATATTTTTCAATTGTTATTGCACTTCAAATAAGTAAACATTTTTGGCAGTTAATATTGCAACCATAGTACAGGGTGGCACAAAAAAAGGCACTCTATAGTGTGGGGTGGCACTTCACCATTTTAAAATGAAATATCCTTTTCATAAATGAGTGTACTGTATTAACTCTTATTACATAGCCTGAAAAATTAAGAATTAAATACAAAATTAAAGGAATGGGGAAATATGTGTAAGGTTAGTCCCCACACCCTGCACTTAAAAGCACCAAAATTGAAAGAAGCTTATGAAACAAAATAAATGTTCAAGAAAAAAGTAACAGGTGGGGTAAAAGGACAGCAGGACACCAAAAAAAGACGGTTTGTAGCGAAACAAAAAAAACATATTTCAACAAAATAAAGGCCAACCTAATCTTCAGTTTAGACCTTTGCTTCTTCTCCCTAGGAGTGCTTATTGCTACAGAAACAGCAACTGTTTCAACCTGAGGAAAGGGCACGTTCTCACAAGTGCACTGTAATGTCGATGCACACCTGTCTAGCTTTTTGGCTTCAAGCAACTAGGTAAAATGATTTAAATTTGAAGACAAATAGAACAGATCTGAGGATGTGCATACTAACAAGCAGGTCCCAGCAAAAATTTGTTGACTCGGAGCATAATTGAAATGATAAACTTACCAATTTCCATGTGTTGCTCATTTAAATCCATCGTGATTTGTCCATACTTCTGATCAGCTTCAGAGAACCTCTGCTTTTGTATGTGCTGAACATTGAGATACCTGAAAAAAAAAAAGCTTAATGAACACAAAATTGCCATTTAGATGCTTACACACAACTCTCAAAGAACTACTCTCCAGTTCCAACATAAGCACAAGGAGGCTCTAGAGCAAGGGGATCTCAAAGTGGGGTCTGCAAAATTTAATGCGTTTAACAGTGGATGCAGTTAAGGTATTTATTTACAGCTTTTCATGGCTTTTGTTTGATATTATGAAACAGTGCACACAATGTTTATACACATATATTCCTGAGGGAAACACATGTGAGGGGGTCCTCAACTTATTTTTGACTTAAGAAAAAGGGTCCTTGGTTGAAAAAAGTTTGAGAACTCCTGCTCTAAAGCACTTTTCCAACACAGAACAACCATATTAGCAAGATTTCCTTTATTTACACAACAAAAAACTTGAAGAGACCACAAATCTACACTACACCTACATAACCAAAGACCACTGATGGACTAACCCCACATCTACATAAAGAAATACCTCAGCAAGACATAACCACATCTACATAACCAAACTCTATGAGACTAATACCACGTCACAACCAAACATCTCAGAAGGAAATATTACCTGCATTGTAGTCAACATAAAATTAAAGCTGACTAGATATGTATTTGCACTAAAGATCATTATTAGTACAAAATAGCTAATACAGTAAGTAAAAAGTATTTACACAAAGAAATATTCATCAATATGAACTAAAGAAGCCTTTCTTATCAACAGCAATAATTTTCCAAACAAATTGTGGTATCCATACTAGCTCATTAACAAATTGAGAATGCCAACATAAATCAAGTGCTCGATGATACTCATGATTTTCAACAGTTACTCAGATAAAAGGTCTCATAAAAATACCAAAATTCCTAATCAGCAGTGTTACATAAAGGAAATCAATAAATATTTTGCACAAAAGAAGAGATCAGAATAAAAAATATTCTGCATCCACAACATGTAGAGTAGACGTTAGTTTAAGCTAGCAATGCACCTATACCAGAAAAGATGCTTGTCTTCCAAAATTTTGCATTACCGGTCTAGTGAATGAATATAGATTAGGCTATATGTTAGTCAAAGCCACTTAAACCGCTAAAAAAAAACATTTCGAAGAGAGGAAGAAGGAAGGCACCATTCAGGATGAAGATAAGGGAATGTGGAATCTATGCAGAAGGGACATAGAAACAGTAAGTTGAGAAAAAAGTTCATAAAACAAGATAAAAAGTTGAAGTTGAAGTAGTAGGCACTAAAAAACAGGACAGCAGTAAACAAAAAAAAAAGATGGTCCATAACATAACAAAAAAAAAAAACATTTTATTTCAACAAAGACTTGACTAACTCTCAGCTTGGGCCCTCACATTTTTCCCCTGAAAATTTCCATAACAGATAGCTTCTGGCAGGAGTTGAATATTAATGCTACAAGAGGTCAAATTGCTATTCAACTTACGAGAAGAGGCTATCCAAATACTTGGCCCCTTTGTTAAACTGCATCCAGTGACTGTGGTATATGATCAATATACTCTCTTCACCAGCAGCTGACACCTGTAACCAGAATTGAAGTCAACACCATTTCAAATAATGAATAAAATGTCCAAAAAACATGTATTTTAAAAACAATTATTGTGTGCAATTTTAAATGAATACCATTAATGACTTCCTAGTAAAATTAAGACATATCAGTAAAAATCAACATTTCAGTAAAAAACAAGTTGTACTCAAATTAATTAATACCTACAATGAAAAAAGTAAACCTCATTGAAAGATGCACATGAAGAGCTCATTTGATAAAATTAGCACTGTTTAACCACAACAAATTAGATATTACAACATACATGTATATTCAAAAATTGATGTCACATCATTTTGCAGTAGCAAGCAGGGTTTTTAGAGTTGTACCATGCCACTAATCAATTATGAAAAACAGCATTAAATCAGACATAAAAACCTGAAAATTCAACTACCAAAATTTGTTGATATGCAATAGTATTAAGAATAAAACAGCAAGGTCAGGTCTATTAGTTAAATTTTTTTACAAGTTCAGAAATGGCAAAACTTGTAGAACACATTTTTGGTGTAAATAACAAAATGCACACAAGAAATGAACAAAAATTCTCTTCTTCCACATTCCATGAATAGCTTCATTGCAAAAAATATGGAAAAAATAAGGATGTTGAAAAGGAAGCAATAAGAAAATAACTGGGTAAAGTAATTATAACTCACCTGATTGTATAGGTTAGCTACATGATTTGAGAGAAGCTGCTTAACTTCATCATAAAGTTTTTCTGCCAAGGACTCAGGAAATGCCACACAGAGAGAATATACGTCAGTAAAACATTGCGTCCACACATCGTGACGAACTGAGTCCATGTGAAGGACATTTTTTATTGTCTCGCTTAACTTTTTCCATGTTGCATCAAAATCTACTTCCTTGGGCTTCAAGGACATTTTGAAACCCTATGTGTATTTTCTGAAAAAAGTTGCAGATTAAACCATATTATGAAGAGTGGTAATAGTATAAGTAATAAAAGTATATTTCAATTTATTTGATTCAACTGTTGACATATTGATGCTCAAATTATTAACAGAATATTATGTCTTAACATCAGATTAGATAAGTTAATTTAGGCCTCTCTAACCATAACAAAGGTGTTCCAAAGAAAGGAAGGTGAAAGGTACCATTTAGTATAGAATTAAGAGAATGCAGAATCTATGCACAAAGTACATGGAAACATTAAGATAAGAAATTGATAAAACAAGATAAAAGTTGAAGACAGAAGTAGTAGGTGCTCAAAAACAACACGGCAGTGAACCTAAAAAATTAGATGGTTTGTAATACTACAAAAAACCTATTCTATTTTAAAAAAGGCCTACCTAACCCTGCGTGTGGGACTTCACATATTCCCCCTGAGAGCATTGAATTCCATAGATACTGCAGTTGTATCCCCCTGAGGGGGTTTTAACATGAGCCATCTTTTTCGGTCATTAAGAAGGATCTCTACTAGAGCATAAGATTTGTTGAATAAAAATGCACAAATTCATATCCTTTTCCTACAAAATAGAGGCAAAATTAAGAATAATTTCTTCAATTTGCCAAACCTTTAGTTTGAAAATCAACTTTCTATACTACTTAGCTGAAATCAGTGCACCTCTGTAATATTTCTAACAGTAGCAGTCGACCCCCAGGTTACGGCGTCCCTAGCTTACATTTTTTCCCGTTACGATGTGGAATACGAAGTTTTTGTCCCCTTGTTATGGCATTTTCTGGCCTTACGGCATCAACAATTTCTCCTGCACGGCCAAAAATTACAAAATTCAAACTTGGCGGTCGGTATGCATACGTATAACTGCAAGTCACTCGCCTTACACCACCCTCATATGTCACCATATGCGTCACTAAGATGCTGGTCTATTGGTCGGTGTCACGGCGTCCCTAAGATGCCGATTGCTATTAGCTCGCCATATGACGATTTTGCCTTACAATCCCAACTCCATAACGAATTAATGTTGTATAGTGGGGGTCCACTTTATCTATGAGGCCATGAATTTGACTTCAAATTCTTTCAAACACTGCAGTACTGAAAATATTTAATTAAACTTTTAGAATTCTAATGTAGTGCACCATGCCCTAAAATATTTTCTTCTATCATAATTTTTTACAATTTATACAGATGAGGATATGGGGAAAATATCACGCCTTTTAGACCCCTCATGAATCAGCTCTGAACCTCTACGCTCTGCCTTTAGGACATCCCAAATTCACCCAAACTTTTTGCTTTTCATGTTCTTCAATGTGATTGCAAAATTTTTCTGTAATTAATAATGCCATCCAAGAACCATGAAAGTTGTAACCATATTACCTAACTAATCAAATCATCCCATTCAAATCCTAGCGTATATATCATTTTGTAAATCTATTTCTCCCCATAGGAGTGAAATAAATTTCTTTTTTAGACAACATTTTCATCATGCAAATTGTAACCACATAATATTTTAGTTCACAATTTTCCTCCTCCAAATTTTACCAATTTTTGGCTACCATTCATTGACCTAAATACTTATTTTTTACTGACAGTAATGATGATTTATAGCAATTTCTCTTTGCTGTCAATGATGTGTCTCAGTTCTCAGTTGCCATTGATGATGATATCCTGCATTTTCTCTTTCACCAATGCTTATATTTCTTCCTGTTATAGATAAAGGTTATATAGCACTTCTAGAAAATAACAAAACATAAAGCATCTACCTCAGAAAAAAAACTATTATAATGTTTTTAAAACAATATGTTTCTCCAGTAAACTCAATATGATTCAAACATGGGCATGATGCAAAAAAAGCAAGTAAGATTGTTTTATACAAACCTTCACTGCACACTGCATTTGTACAGACAAAATTTGCCATCATTGATCAGCTGCGTTAGAAATTCTAAACTTGCAAACTCTAACAAAATCAAAAATTCTGTGCCAAATGAATGCACTCAATTGCACATTCATAAACCTATTATTCTTCAATTTTTTCATACAATGGGACCTCTGAAGGAATGACTCTCAAAGACAAGTTTTTTTTGTAATTAGGCTTCTTGAATAAAAAAAAATTTCAGACAGATCCAAAACATGGACCATTTACTAAGCCCTAAAATAGTTCATTAGCAAGCAAGATGGCCAATCTTTGCTACTCATCATTATTTAATATAAAATGAATTGGTCTGATAACAGACCAATGAGTGCAGTCATGCCTGACATTTCTTCTGCGGTAGATCTGTATATTGTTTGTTCTCTGTTGCAAAAGCTTTATGCTTTTTGCAATGGCATTACCTCTTCCTTATGCTATTTACTGTCTGGTCTTTGTCTCTAAGAGTGTTGTCATTCGTGAGCTTGCAGCCAATTGTAGTTCCTCATCAATTCAAATCAAGGTACAAGTACAACTATTACTACCCAGCAAGAATGAGAAGACATTAATTGCTGCACATTCAATGTGGTATTTAGAGATCACAAGCCAGTTATTAGCTGTTCAGTGTGGTTGATTGATAAGAAAGTTCTAGCCCCACTTACCACAACAGATGTTCAAAAAGAGGAAGGATGAGGGGACCATTTAGTGTGGAATTAAGGGCATGTGGAATCTGTGCACAAAGGGTGTTCCTGCAAAGGATCTTGTGCGCATACAAACAGTAAGATAAGAAAGAAGTTATGAAACAAGAGAAAATTAAAGAAAGTCAAAGATGCTGAAAAATAGGACAAAGGTGCTGAACCAAAAAAAGTAGTCTTTCACAAAACAAAAAAACAGTTTATAACAGCAAAAAGAAGGCCTGCCAAACTCTCAGCTCAGGACCTCACATTTTCCCCCTAGGTGTTCAGTTTGTTTTTTGTCTTGGAAAATTTACAGAAAATCATCTGCTGCCAACCTATTTTGATATTTTATCTGGGTTGCAACAACTTGTTCTGGATGGGATTTTTTTTAATTTTTCAAACTTTCAATAGGATGACCCATGGTATCCTTTTGGAGAGGTTGAGAAGTGAAAATTATTGATAAGTCTGTTCTGACCTGGGTCCAGGCATTTTTGCCATATAGCACATTTCAGATGTCAGGTGGTGCATAACCGAGTCTGGGTAAGCCTGGAATGAAAAGTTCTTTGGGGCTTATTTTGTGTCCTCTTTTGTTCAGGATTTATGTTGATCTTTTTGTTTTCTCCCTCTCTTGTTTTGTGAAAATTTTACATTTTTCAAGTTATATGTATTTGTGACATCAAACATCTTGTCAGGATGGTAGGGTATCACTCCAGAGGGACCTAGTTTATTAGTTGATATTACCAAGGTTGTGAAACCTGGTTTTGAATTATGACCAAAGTGGTCATGAGATTTTGCCAAGCTTATTAAGTTGAAAACTATTTTCATCAGCATTTCATAATTGGTAATTCTGTTTAAAAATTTGGTCAGCTTGTAACCGAAACCAGTAAAGTGGAAAGTAATCTTTCATACTCAGCAATGAGTAAGTCACCCAGGATTTATGATATTTTTTAATTCTATAGAAGATCAATCGTGGATTAGGGTTTCCTTTTTGAAACACTTTATTTGGGAGATTTACGTCCCTTGGAAACTTGAGGGCCAACAGCATTGAGGCCTTAGTGCCGGCCTACAATTCCCTCTGCAATAGTTACAATATTGACACAGAGGTAGATGCCAATTTTCATAACAAAGGACCAAGAAGCCTAAACCTATAGCCTATCCAATGCTCCCAAAAGGAAAATTTTAATGGACGTATATTATTATTATTATTATAGAAATTGCATCAACGTTGTATTGTAGTTCTTAAACATTACTTCTTATTCTTAATCTTGTTTTCAATTGTTAAGACCAGCCAAGTCATCACCATATTTACACTACACACTTAGTTTTCATATACATCTAGCATGCTTCTCAATAATTAAAACATCACAATGAAAGGAAAATATAAAAATAAAATAACAGATTGGCAAAAAATTGTTGCATAAAAAGTCAGGCTTACAAATGAGAAGTGAAGCAAAGAATAAAAAGTAAAGCTTACTATATGAAAAACCTCAGCCCACATCTGACCCATACAACAAATGATGCCAATTTTGTAGAAGGTGGGTATAAGTTACCTTCAAGGTGTGCAACTGTGCAAGTTGGTTAAGAGCACACAGAGAAAGATAAGACAGTATCAACACTCTCCTCTTCTTCTAGTATTCTCCAGTTATATATATCTTCATTTCTTAGTATATGCCAAACAAATGCTTCAGTACACCTCTCTAAACATAATTACTGCTCAACTAGGCTATTTCAGCTCAGAATAAAAATTGTTCACCAATAAGAGAATAGATTTTAAGCTTCTTAAACTTTAACTTCGAGAATTGTTTGCACAACCAAATACACAAATACCGCAAACAAATTTCGGTAGCAATCAAGCTATAAAACTGCGTTATAGGCAATGCACGTCGCATAACTGCAACAGGATGGCAGCCGCTTAACATAGTATGATAGTAATAGCACACTCTGACGCAGACGAAGAAAATAACCACAATTCATTATCTCAGATATTGCGTGAAAAAGCGAATGAATGTTATCAAAGTAAACTAGAGAGGTAAAAATTATCGAACGGCATTGACACTATATAAATAACAGCTACCCGGTGAGCATCTGCAGCAGTGTAGTAGGTGAAGGGGGAAAACTCGAGGTCGCGGAAGCGGATTGTCATCGGTAAGTACTTTGGTACTTTCAATCGCAAAATCCACCAGTGCCATACGACGAACTAGAGGCAATTCTGAGAATTAATAGACAATTCAAAATAATTTTTCATAATTCAGTGGAAGTTTTGAGCAACATTAGTGAATTTGTTGTTTAAGAGACATCGAAATATAAGCGCTAGCGAATTATTTGCAATGAAAAATTTTATGCCCGATGAATCACGCATCTAGCTTTTTAACCCTCGATGGTTGTATGTATTGTATAAGTTTTCATAGTAACATCGATACAAAAAAACTCCCATAATTTTATCAGTGGTCATAATGTCAGATTCACTTTATTTGTTCAGCAATAGAAGAGAGTACCTCAGAGTTAGTTTGAAGTAAAACAAACTACGTCATCTAGTCGCCAGATATCCCAGTGGATTATCAGTATTTTGTGCAGCCATCTTTTACGTTAATCTCGTATAACTGTTTTTCATCTCAACAAAGATTTGCCTTCTTACTTTTGCATACCACAATCACAATTGATAAACAATTCAGAAGTAAAGATCGCAATCAGCATAGCGAATTTCAATAATTTAATCAATTTGAATTTAAGGGAGTTTTCAAAAGTAATTTAAAGCAAGAACTCTCTAATGCGAGTGATTTAAATACATATACTTACGAGTGTAAGAATGTGCTCGTCATAGCCGTGTGGCTTTAGGATCTGCCTCAGTGAGGGCAACGAGGGTTAGAGTCCCGACGCTGGTGGCGATTTTCTCCGTTGGGAATAGGATGAAAAATTCTAAGCACAAAACCCCACTCTACCCAGGTGTCTGAAATGGGTACTGGTCATGACCTGGGGAAAGGGTCATGGCGTCCTGGTGTTAGTTATAAGGCATTTGAAAAACCAATGTACAAGGTGATATGTATCAGGCTTGAATTGGAAATAAAGCATCTGTAGATGCCGATGTTTGTCTGCTTGTTTTTTTTGTGTGTGTTCTCTTAATCGTGCACGGCGCAGTGCGCAGCAGATCATGGTAATGAAGATAATGATTTGACGTCGTAATGTGTGTAATTTTAACTGGAATCTGGACTTACATAGTCCAATTAGAAATTAGCAAAATTGTAACCTAGCTAATCACATAACAGGGTAATTGGAAATTTTAGCACATTATAATTTTTTACTCTATTTATTGAACGCCTGTTTTCCCACTCCCATTTTGTTCCCAATAACATTGGCCTTACAGCTTTTAAGTTTCAGAGCAGGGAGTAAAATGTCAGTTCGATGATCAAAATGGTTTGTTGACATAAACTCATAATCTTAACTATGTATAAAAGCACCGAGTAGAAGCTTTGCCATGACTAAATTAAATTAACACTACAACAAATTTCATTAAAAAAGGAGGAGCAATAGCTGTAGTCTTCCAACCAGAAGTGCAGGATTCAAAGAACACGAATTCATGCATATGGTCAAAGTTCTTTCTTAAGGCCAAGTTGAGCAGAAACAAGATGAGATGGATGTCCTGAGGAACTCCTTCAAGTATTGAGTACCCCCTAAAGGTCAGTAGGCGAGGACACTCTTCCCATCGAGGACAGGGAGATGAGGGTGCTGTCATTTATCAAGTACGATAGACCCATCTCTCCCCAGCTTGCAGTTATGGAGAAACTCTTCAGCCCTTTCTTAGTGTTTAGATGCTCACTCTGGGTGGGGTCACGTTCAAGATCCTTGTGTTCATCCTAAGAAAGCCTGGACCTTTCGACCTTTTTAGAGAAAAAGATCGACCATGATGACATGGATGAGGTTTTGCATTCACAGGGTCTACCTCACATTTGGCAACACAACTTTTAAATGTTATTTAAATGTTTATTTTCAAGCCGTGCTTCAGTTAATCTTTCAATCTAAACATTTATATGTACAATTATATACTTCACGAGTAAAAACTTTTTAATCAAATTTTTCACTGATTGTTGATAGAAAAACAATCGTGTCTCTTCACAAAAGATGTGAAAGTACTTCGTGCATTTCTAAAAGCTGCATATTTGCCATGAAACGGTTTAGAAAGTGATAACAAAGTTTTAAGAAACTGGCAGGAAATCTAATAGACCAAACAAACAGACAAACAAACATTGGCATCTACGGATGCTTTATTTCCAATTGAAGCATGATACATATCACCTTTTACATTGGTTTTTCAAATGCCTTATCAGTGGTGGGCACGATAACGAAAAAACGTTATCGCGATAACCGATAAATCGATAACGAAAACCCTATCGGCGATAACCGATAATCGAAAATTGGCGAAAAATTTATCGCCGATAATCGATAACCGATAAATTGATAAATCCAAAATTCCGATACTAGCGATAACGATATTGGTTGTCAGATGTCCCAGTCCACATGAGGCCACACTTTTGATCAAAAAGGCCACAAAAGAGGCCAACCTTATTACACCATAACACGTACATCCTACAGGTATAGTAATTGTCCTGAACTCGTCCCGCCCCGTCGTGTCGAATCCCAGCGGGAAAAACTGAAATTATCGATTAACGATAGTTTGGAACCAAAAGTATCGGCGATACCGATAAATCGATAACTCGGGAAAAAACATTATCGGATAACCGATAACCCGAAATCGTTATCGCGATAAAGTATCGCGATAATTTATCGCGATAACGCCCAGCTTTGTGCCTTATAACTAACACCAGGACGCCATGACGCTCTCCCCCGGTCAAAGACCAGTACCCATTTCAGACACCTGGGTAGAGTGGGGTACTGTGCTTAGAATTGTTTCTCCTATACCCAACAGAGAAAATCGCCACCAGCGCCGAGACTCGAACCCGCGTTTCCCGCAAGGAGTCAGGTCCGAAAGCCACAGGCTATGACGAGCACATAGACGAGCCCACCAGGCCAGAGAAGAAAACGTTCAGTCGGAACACCACGTCTCATCAAAAATATCCCCCCCAAAATTGAAAAGAAATCTCCGCCAATCTGCTATAAAACTGGCCACAGAGGCAGGAGTTAGTCAAACTTCAATGCACAGGCTTCTCAAAAATAATCTTAAGCTACACTCTTTCAACATGCAGAGAAGGTATGAACTTACACCCACTCATTGACGCATGAAACTCGATAGAATTCGTCCCATTCTCAAGCTCATGAAAGATTGCTACCAAATTTGGTCTCCACAGATGGAAATAAATTTGATGTTCAACACAGGGTAAACAGTCATAATTATGGAGTTTAGGGTACAAACGAATCTGTAGATGACAAAAGAGTTAACAGACGTCAAAATCACCTGTCTGTGATGGTCTGGGGAGCTCTAGCCGCCCCTTGGAGATCTTCTCTCATTTTTGTTCCTTCAGAAGTCAAACTCAACAGCAAGCAATACATTTATGACATTTTGGAAGCAGAACTGCATCCATGGACAAAAGAACACTTCGATAGTGGGCCTTGCACAAGACTCTGCCCTGTCATATGGTTCAAAAATGGCTCATCAGCAATGGATTCAGGCGCACATTCCGGCGTTTCTGAGCTAAGAAGAGTGGCCCTCTAGGAACTTCGATCTGAATCCATTAGACATTTCTGTATGGTCCATCTTAGAGAATAATGTCTCTAAAACTCTTCATTATTCGTTTGATAACCTTAAGCTCTAAACTTCGTCGAGAATGGGCTCTGATTTCACAAGAAGTACTTCCTGCCGTTTGTGAAGCTTTCCAAAACGGACTCAAGTTCGTTATCAAAATAAAAGAAGTCACACTGATTAATTGTATTTTATTGTTAAAGTATTCGTAAGCTATGTGTTAATTAAATAATTTCCAAGTAAATATGGCAGACCCTGGATGTATTTATACAGTACATATATTTCTCTCTATATTCCATAATTGACAAGGGTTATGATGGTATCTATGTACGTACGTTTATTAACTGAGGATCTTTCTATTAAGTGACTTTAAAGACCGAGAATTTTTTTGTCATCTTTATTGGAAATAAGCCGTTTTTCTTTTTTTCTTTCACTTTCAATTAATTCCATTCACATTAACTCTTGACTCAGTATCTTTTCAACGAATGCTGAGCCGCTGCTTTTAAAAAAAATTTTGACATATCGTTGTCGATCAGTTGGTAAGTCTATATCAGAAATGTTCCTGCAAATAAAAATGATATTGAAACTTCGAACGTAGGACGAAATGCGATTTTTACTTACACCACAGATTTTTTTGTAAAGTTTGAGTTCCCATAGCTCTCTAAATTTCAAGTGCTCTGTTCATAAATTTTTCTTGTCTCAACCCTATCAGAATTCAAACAAATAATGTGCTAAAGTAAATAGACAATATTCCCCAAGGTGTTCACTTTCAATGTTCAACATCTTCTTTTTTCGATTAATATTTATAAGCTTTTAAACCTGGGACTAATTGGCCAACCAAAAATTTTTTATGTCATGTTCGATATTTTGTTCAATCATTGGCACGGCTTCTATACACCTCTAAAGATTTCAGTGCAAATGGAAGATCTCTATGTTAAAAATTATCCAAAAATCAATATGGTAACAAATTTGTTGTTTCAGTTTCATTGGAAATAAGCTTTTTTTCTTTTATTTCTTTCAACAAACATTATTTTATTCAAGAAATACAAGAAATTTGCTAAGTGGTAAAACATGTTCTGCGAGCTGGTTACTTGGGACCATTTCGGTATGTGTGCGCGAATGGATAGTTGCGAGTTTCTACCATGTAGGCCTTATAGGTTTGAATTCAGAATCATTGGCTTAAACCCATTATACTTTCAACATCCATTTCTAAAATCGCAGAAGCCAAAATTCATAGGTCTTTGTAATCAGAGGCTACCCAAAGCATTTAACCTCCATGTATCACAGCCTTTAAATTTTTATCACTATATGTATGTATAATTATTTCCACACGCAGAATAATTTTACCATCAGAATGCATTTTAACATTGTTTTTCTCTCAATCTTCTATACAAACACTGACATGAGCTGTCATGAAACCCGTATACAACTACCAGCTAAGGATCTTTATGTTAAGACATTTTAAAAACCATGTTATGTCAAATACATTATAATACCATATCAACCTACATATATCTATATTATATCAGCTATTAAACCACATAATATTATTTCAACTTTACTGGAAATGAAAAGTTTTTCTTTCATTCATCATTAATGTAGAAGAAGCATTTTACTTCATTCTGTGGTATTACCATGCAGTTTTTTGATTTTATGCGAATATGTTGTAAAATAAAATAACAGCAACGTCATGGGGTTTTCACCTGTGTGCTAGAGGCATCATGCAGTACGTATGTACGCAATCCGTTATCTGTTGAACAAATTGGCCAAAAAGATTGAACTAATAGAGAAAAAAATAATAAAGAAATATTTACAAATGTGCAGACATATTGCTCTTGTGCGCATAATATCATTATTGAAGGCCTGAAATTAAAATATGGAAATCATTATAAGCTCTCCATTGACTGTAAACCACAATAAACTACTAATATGTTTACCGATTGAGAAAATTCTACCGAAAGTAGTGAAAATCTTTACTTCATGTATAAAGAATTTTCAGATGAATAGTAAGTATGAAAACATGCTGAACCCTTAGTTTTACTACTAAGTAAAAATCATTCCTTTCCTCAGGATTTAATGAGTTAAGAATTCTAATTTATGCGGATTGGCGATGATCGCAGCGACAGCGTGCGGCATTTACAAGCAAGAGCAACGTCTCAGTCAGTTGTTGGATGTCGTGAGGGACGGTGCGCCAAACTTCTAGCGCCATGTCTAGTTACGACGAAGTTGGAGTAGGCGACTCCGTTCTGCTCAGTGAAATTTCAACTCCTGCTTTCGTGGAGAACATCAGAATTAGGTAAATACCGTTCATTTTTCACTTCTCGCACCAGATTTAGTCCCTGCATTTTCAAACCGTATTGTGCGGGTACCTGGCTGATAACCGCCGCACCCTCATCCATCGTCTTGAGAACATCAGGACACGTTTCGTAGTGGTCGCTTGACTATCTGTTTCGGCATCAAAACTTAAGCGCCGCTCGTACTCAAGATTCATTTCTGTATAGTTCGTTAATTTATCTTTGTAAAATTTAGCAATTTGACTTATATTCAGCTCCCGGTTATCGTTTTAGCTCCCATCGAGAGTTCAAGAAGTTTTACCATTTCATGAAGCTCACATTCTTCGATCTGCTCATTATAACTAACGTAAATCATTTTGCAGTAAACGTCCAGGCTCAATTGATGGAACATATATTTATGGAGCAACGGTGCCAGCGCATTTTCCCCTTTAGTATTTGAATGTGAGTGCGTTCAAGTCACCGCCTGGCGTGACATTTGCTCGAGGAAATGTCGGATTAAATTTGCACAGAAGAAATAGGCTCAGATGTTTTCTTAGGACCGTTGACCTTCATTAAAATAAAAGTTTCAGACACGCATCGCTTCCCAGTGTACTGACTGACCTGCCATTAAGTTGAGGGTTGCTCCTACAAGAGCGTGTTGATGGTTGCGTACTTGCAACTTTCTTCTACTGTGATCAAATCTGTGACGTTACATTGTTTTTTCTTTAAGAATATTGAGAAACTTTTAGCTTAAATTTCAAATTATCCATTCCATATTATTTTACCTCGATCGATTTCAGTTGTATATGGGAATCATATTTACTATTCATCTAGAAATTATTTATACATGAAGTGAAGATTTTCACTATTTTCGGTAGAATTTTCTCTGTCGGTAAACAGAGTAGTAGTAGTTACAGTTCGTACGTAGTCACCTCATCTGTGTTTGGGATACGTGGAAACAATAGCCTCAATGTAAGCATTGCCATCAAAACTTTACAACTTGGTTTTGTCATGGCTGTAGGAAATTATGGTTTTCGAAAAGAGTTGGTTACCCAAAATGGTTATTTCCATCTCCAAAGCTGTGGTAGTGATTCAAGATGACGTACGTAGATATCACCGAGTTATGTAATATCTACTGCGGTCGACAATGGATTGTTCTCTTTTTATTCCGTAATTGTGGACACATTTTTTTTCTTAAATTTACGTTAAATTTAAGATGATATTTTAAGTGTGAAGCAGAAATTGTCCTTTGTAAAGTACTTCCGTAACAAATTTTGTAGTCCTAAGTTTCAGAAGTAATTCGTTTGAAATGCAACTAGCCAAAGCAGACTTGTTCTTCGTAGCCAAAATGTTCTTTACGTCAAATTCCCTGGTCACGCGCAAGTAATTGCTCCTACTTAACAATACGACACAGTACATATATTCAAGGCGAAGTGCAGTGCTAGTAATTACAAAGACTTGTCGCGAGACCCATTTCTTTTATTCATTATTTCCGAGTGTTTTTTGTTTCATTACCGTTAGCTCTCTTCAATGGGCGTGCTGAAGGGTAAACATTGTCGACAGATTTTGGACTCTATTATTTTTATTATTAAAAGTAGAAGTATTAGACGAGATTCAATTTCCCTTGTAAAAAATAATTTGGGCTCTTAAAGCGAAACAGTTTACTCGTACATAAAACTGCGAACAATAAGGTTGTTTGATTGTGGCTTTAGAATAGCGACAGAAAAGCTTCACTGCACATTATCGAAGTGAATTCTGTGCGTGCCTTCGGAAGCTTTCGCAGAAAATGAAGTTGATCTCAAGTATTTGAGCAAATGTGAGGCTCATCGCTTCTGCTTTGTAGCATTTGCTTGTCATGGTAGTCAAAGAGCTCAGGCTTCTGACCTTGACTTCTATTGGACTTTTTTTGCTTCCAGCCAAGTGTTCGTCTATCGAACGTGCTTGCCTCCGAACAGAAAGCGTTGTGCTTTATTTTAAAATGTTTTACTTAAAATTTGCATTCCATTGCATTTTTTAAGTTGATTTATGTGTGTAATTTGTTTAAAGAAAATGATTCAAAAGAGTTGAGTCAAATAAGCAGTATTACGTAACGCTAAATTGATGAATTTAGCTAGAAAGTTTAACACGTTGCGTGCCATACGACGCATCAATGGGCCGTTTGAATTTTTTTCAACAATCTTTCAAAATTGTATTCAATGAACCTAGTTCATGTTTGCTATTTATAAAGTGTCTGGCTGAAAACTTTTGACTTTAAATTTTAGTTGAATATTGAACTTTAGTTTAACCATCGCAGTCAACGAATTAATATTTGCTAATCCTGTCGTACTGAAAAGGAGTGTGGAACCCATAGCGTTTATTTCTATAAAATTATTATTAAAAGAAGAAATATTAAAAAGACGAGATTCAGTTTCCCTTGTAAAAAATAATTTGGGCTCTTAAAGCGAAACATTTTACTCGTACAAATGTAAAACTGCGAACAAAAAGGATATTTTATTGTGGCTTTAGAATAGCGTCTTGCTGTACAGTTTCCAACAAACTCGCAGTCGAAAAACTTTTCTTCACTAACGTAGCTCGGGCGTCGAGCTACGTTAGGTGAGCGCTGCATAGTATTCTGGATAGCTGTGGTTGCAGAAAGTCTTCATTTTGGTGTACTTTAGTTTGAATTAACGGTTTTTGTACTTGAATCAAAAAACTCTTGCTCTGAGAAAAACGCGTTTAAAATAATAAAAGCAGCAAAAGCAGACGATGAGGCAATGTGAGAACGCAGCATTTCGCTGTTTTTTTGTTGTTCCTGAAATTGACTTTTTTGTTAAAGCTTCGTTGTTCCTGAAATTCCTTGGCAAACTGCTGCATTGCAGTAGCAGCTGCAGTGAAATGAATAGCCCGAAAACACTGGACGGAAAATTGTTCTTTTTGATAAAGAGACGAGCGGTTGATTGGCCGGCCGCTATCTGGTGAGTGGTGTGCGGCTCTCACGCGCTATCAGGTCCTTGTTGAGATGACGGCTTCAGGCCGCACTGCAGATCAGGATCTTGGCTGCCAGCAGTTTGTTTGGGTGCATCTGACCTCGTTTCAGACCTGATAAATGACCGTCTGTGGTCTCCCTTACTGCACCATGTTGTCCCCTTTTACTGGACCCGTCCCTTAGTTTGAATTTTGCTATTGCAGCTCCCTGCATTATTTTTTTCCTTTTTTGGCAATTTCATAGCTTTGAAATTTATGTATGATTTCATTATTTGCTTGATCACCCGTGCCTGGTCCTGTATGGGTTAGGTTGCTGATATAATCTTCATGAAATATTTTTTCTAAAATGGGTATTTTTAACAAATCGTATGCACTATGCATCGTTTGGAATTTCAAATTTTGCCAAATATAAAACTAAAAGTATTGGCTTACCCTTTGCAGTCACTTGCACAAGAAGAATTTGCAATTTTGCCGTAGGTTATTACTGTAAACAGAGCTTCCACGGTGACGACAAAACTAGTAGTCACGCAAGCCGACAAGCTTATCAAAGTTTTGTAAATCATTGTTAGATCACACTCAGTCATTGGCTGAAATCGTTCATTGTACAAGTTCAGTGCTCCCTGCATCTGTACGCGCAGGCAGCAGTGAAATAATGTATCCACCTCTCAAAATTAATCGTTTACCGTCACTTCATTTCAATTGTGGTTATTTTGTGGAGACATTTACTTTGTCTCAGCGGTATGGTTTGGTGTCCCTTGAGCTAAGCGGTCTAATTTCCTGCTAATCCAAGTTGTAAGATTATTTCTAGTAGAACGAACTTGAATGTTGAAACAGTGGAAAAAATCACAAAATATGGATTACAAATTCGATGAATTTCCTACGTAGAGTTGACACGGTTCGTAGAAGAATGAACTGAGTTTGTTTCTTGAATGATGTGCTCGTAAAGAAAGTGATGCTTAAGAATTGTTCAAGGGACTTCAGAATCAAGCGACTCGTGTGTGAAAGAATAAATGAAATCGTGAATAAAGTTCCTTAGGTGAAGCAACCTGTTGATCTACCTCAATGCTAGAGGTGTGTGTTAGTACTCTTTTTTTTAACTAAAAGCATGTTTCTTCAATTCATAATCTTTTTATATTGATGAATGAACGACTGTCCTAAATTAAGTTTAATCTTTCACCGCAAATTTGCCAAATTTGTATAGTGACAAATTCTCGGTTAGACGCATGTCCTTTATTTGCTCATTTTTTAGGCGTATTTCATCTCGATCTACTCACCTCAGATCTGAGCTGATAGGGCTAGATTTAAAGAAAACTTTCAGAGTGAAATCTTTCGGAAGTCTTTGGATCTTGCTGAATGGCCCTCCTGAGCATTGGAGGTCCTCTAATAAAGCGGCGCATCCGCCGTCCGCGCCCCTTATAACCGTCTACGGGATTCTCTTTCACTGCATGTAGAGTTTTGTGTACTGTTCTATGCTCAAATACTACGTGTACTGCTAGACTCGTGGGAAAATTTTGCTGCGTTACGTAGTCTCTCGAAATGTAGAATCTGCAGTTCATTTATCTCTTTGAGACGTTGAGACTTTTCCGGTATCTACGTTCTAGAATAATATCTAAAGTTTCTGACTTGAAGATGTAATCTTGAAATTCAACTTTTGATTCTCTGCCAGAACATTTAATGAAGGTGAAAAAGAAAACTAGACTCAGCGTTTCCCTGTACAATTCCCTGGAAAACTTAGTTATATAGTTTAAAATATCGTTAGATACGTTAAGTCTGTTTCATGTTTAAGCTGTGTCTAAGGTCGCGTACTCAAATTTGATTCAACGCTTCTTCTTGTGCGTCAAAACATTGCGGTGACAAAATGTTGAACAAAATTTTAAATTTTTTAACCAGTACTGGCATCGAAAACATTTACTTCGTACAGTTGATGCGTATGAGAACGTTAAATATAAGCGCTACCTAAGCCCATCATTATAACAACCTTGATTCGTTACAGTAATTTTAAAAATTACGACCACGAATTCGAACATTTCTTGTTTTATTCAAAATTCAAATGCCGCTTTGTTAATCCAGTGTTCGGGTCAACCCTGTCGTTTACTCTCAGGGTAGTGATTAGATATTGTGGAAAGAAATTGTTTTCAGAGCATTGCAATTGACGCTAGGCCAAAGTACATCTGGTGCATGCAAGCCCATATGTTGGTTGGGCTGTCAATCACAGCTAGGCGACCTGCGGTTGCAGTGCACGTTCATGCAAGAGCCGTGTTCTCTGCATCCTGTGCTGGGTACAGGCCCTCTTTGTACGGTCGTACAGGCTTTTACTGTTTCTCTGCCTCATGTACTGACATAACAAAGCGATGTGACTCTCGCCGCATTTTGCTTGTTTTGTGGCATCGATGTGACTCACTCAATTTTTGGATTTTCCGTCACTGTCATTAGTCCCAATTGAATAATTATATTCAGTAAAGTCAAGAGTGCTGGAAAAGGCCACACCGAGAGCATGGTGCAACACAGATGCTCTTTATCTATTCATGGTACACGGGAATATTCAAGTTTAGGTTGCGAGTAGATTGTGAGCCAATAATAAGATTAGTGTTTAGATAACCCAGATTCATGAATTTCCAATTAATTTTTGCTGATATTGAACGTACATGTGCATAACAATGTATTTTCCATTTTTGAATCATCCAATCTTCAATTCAGCATTTAGGGAAAACTCCGGCGATTGTTCGGATTGCGAGATCAATCATGTGGACTCCATTATCAATAAAGCTGTATACTCCATGCCCTGTGGAAATGTTCCTCATTCTACAGTGATCAATTCCAGTAATAAGTGAGAATTGAAGCCATTGTTTAGCTTTCAAGGCCAACTGGTTGGTCTATTATGTCTATTATAATTGGGCCAACAATTCATGCGTCGTCTGAATCAGCGTGCCAATTTACCTTGCTTCCATCGATCTGATGAAACTGGTCCTGACTTGAAGCTGATTAGAAAGTGACAGAAATTGAATTTTGCCTTTGGAATGGTTTGGTCTAATATTAACCTATCCCAATATATATATATATATATATATTTCACGTTACTGAATCTTGAGAATCAAGACACTTCATCATCGAACATGACTGATAAAATTTATGATCATACTCGAGTTGATTACATCTTGCGTGTCACCCGGATACGTGAAAACCTTTGCTTTGCGCACATTATGAGCGTATGCGCCCTACTTATTTGGGCAATGTGTGTTCTGAGGGCCTTTGCATTCACTAAGCTGTCGAACATTTTATGCGCTTCTACTGTTGGGTTTCTGAGTGAGCACAGAAACCTCAAGAGCGCCTCGGTACCTCGACCGTCACAGAACAGCAAGGTCTCAGAAGCGAGAGAGCTAGGAAGGCATTCTCACAACCGACTGCTTTCTCAATCTAAGGGTAACGCGAGGGCGACCTTTGAGGTTTAGTGAGCGGAAAAATGCGCCTCAACTCAACCGAGTGACTCAGTTGGGTCCGGCGCAGAACATGACCTGCAGGCCCGGGCAGGTGGCTGGTGCCGGACTGATTGATATCACAGGTGCAGCGCACACCTGTGTGCTGCCACCGCTGCTGCTGGTTGTGGTGGTGGTGTGGTGCTTGCTCGTCTCCTGTGTATTTTCAGTGAATTTTAATTCGTATCCTTTCAAGCAATTAGGACTTTTTTTTTGGACATATGAGGTTATGAAATGGTATCCGCGTACACCATGAATGCCTAATAGTCTTCTGAAACATGGAGTGCACACGTCTTCTGCTTGTTCCATGTTTAAACTTCGAGAGATGTTTTATCTCACTTCAGTTTGAGGATTCTTTGGGGGCAGCTCAACATCTGTTGCGTCATTTACTAATGAAACTTCAACTTTCCTTTATTGTTTGAGCTGTCCAGAATCCAACATCGTACTTCTGACTTTGAAAACTAGTTTAGCGTTAAACCTTGTTGTGTGTTCGGTATTTAAATATTTTACTGCTAAGCTTTGAGTGTTTTTGACATGATTATAAGACGAAACGAGTTAAAGTGTTTCCTCCGCTTCGACTACGTGAGGGCCCGAGCTAAAGGTTAGGTAGGCTTTCTTTTTGTTGCAGTAGAATAGGATTTTGGTTTGTTACGGACCACCCTTTTTTCGGTTCACTGCTGTCCTGTTTTTCAGCACCTACTACTTCCTTCTTCAACTTTGATCTTGTTTCATAACCTTCTTTCCCAACTTACTGTTTCTATGCCCTTTCTGCGTAGATTCCGCGTTTCCTACACTCCATACTAAATGGTGCCTTCCTCCTTCCTCCCTTTGGATCGCATTTGTTGCTGCGGGTAGGGAGGCTAACACTAACTACTAATCTAATCTTCCTCCGCTTCGTAGGCAATCATTACCTTAAGGTTTAATTTGGTTTGTGTATCCCATGCTGTATGGAGAATGCAGTTTCCCCAAGAGAGAGTACTGTTAAGTTCTCTCAACTATAGATAGGCCTTTGGTAATTCATGGTTATTTTTTTCTTTCGTTTTGATTTATTACGCTATTTCTATGCGCCGAGTATCTTGTGTGAGAACACACCTTGTACATGGAGTTCTCATTTTCTGAAGTTTATACTGAGTGATCCTTTCTCTTCCTTCGCTTCGGATCGTATTTTATGTGGCTAAAAAATCTTGAACTAACGTTTTCTTTTGCCTAGTATACTTCCCCTTTGAAATGACCGTCGCCCTAAACTATAGGTACAAACACCTGGGGATGAGTTATTCTATAGTTGATAAATGCTATAGGCGACGATTAGCCTCGTCAGCAAAGAACATCATAAACACGCTAGCGCACGAAGGTTGTTACGATGACCAAATCATGAAGTTTCGCTTCTCGTAGAAAGTCTGGGATTCCTGGTACGCTCCGGGAGTCTGGGATTCCGCGTAATATTTTGAAACCGGAAGGTGCTCTACAACTGAAATGCTGATGAACGTGAACTTCTCAGCACCGTAAATGTTGCTGAGGTTCACTCATTAGATGGTGCCGTCGCAATCAAATTCGTAGAGGTGTCTTTTCATCGATTCCTGCAAACGCATAATTCTGAAACTTGTACGGACAAATTAATCGAACTTGACTGCGCTCTGTCCTGGAAGGTATTTTATTTTCCTTTGCATAAGAGTTACATGCTTAATTCTGCTTTAGCACTCCTCATGAGGACCCAGTCTAACTTTTTCGCCTTCTGCATGCATGCTTTTCGCCGCCCAAGTAATTAAATCGCTTGGGCAGCGAAAAACATGCATGCTCCGGCTAAAAAGTTAGAATGGGGACATAACTATTTTATCTATTGGAATTAGCACTCCCAGGGGGAAAATGTGAGGTGTTCTTTGAGCTGAGAGTTAAAATGGAGTAGGTTTTTTGTTTTGTTACTGGACATTCTTTTTCGGTTCACTACTGTCCTGTTTTACAGTACTTCTAACTTTCTTCTTCAACTTCAATCTCGTTTTCAGAACCTTCCTTCTCAACTCACTATTTTGATGCGGAGCGTGTCTTGTGTGGGAACATACTTTGTGCATAAATTCCGCGTTCCCTTTACTCCATGCTAGATGATGTCTTTATCCTTCCTCTCTTTGGAACACCTTTGTTGTGGTTAAGGAGGCTGAAACTAACTTATAATCTAATCTGCTCTCGCAGCGCCCTCGTACTAAATGACGCGATTCGAACCATGTTTCCCCAAATAATAGTGTGCTTGATTTGACCCCGCCCAAAATAAGTTGGGCACTTTTGTAAATTTCAGTTTAATCGAATAGTTGAAAGATTTGAAAGTGTCACTGAAAGAAATGGCAAATTGGCCGCAAGGGTTCCAGCTGATGGGGAGTCATGCGCAGGTGTCGAGTGACTCACGTACCTCTCAGTATTTACCACTCTATGTTGCAGCCAGCGCTGCGGTGACGTCAGTTATTGCTGCTTTTCTCACTGACGTTGCCATGCGACGTCTGTTTGCCAGGTGTTCGCTTCGTTTCCTTCTGGACATTTGGTAGACTCTTCGTTGCTCGTGTCGCTGAATTCGTGTGACGCTTCTGGGGTTTGATGTGTTATTCAGTACGAGCTTCTCGAGTTGGAGGGAAGTGTGTGCGGCAGTTTAACTGGTATTTAATGTCGTCACTCGAGACCTGTTATTTGAATTACTCGACCAAGGCAAGAAAAATGCCGGCTTTAACTCGAAATTCTACTTGAGATCCTATAACTTGGGAGAGATCTTGAAATTTGTTCACTATCAATTAAGACTGCTGTTGAGAAATGAGCTACGAATTCCGCGATGTGTCGCTTAAGTGGCGAGTAATTCGATGTTAAGGGCTTATCTTGTTCTCTATCGAATCAAAATTATTTTTGTCATTATTACTATAGGTACACGAAAAGAAAATTTATGTGTTTCCTCGGTTTTTAATGCTAATGACCCAGTGAGCATGATTAAATCATTTTTGTGTGTCGACCGGTGCGCTTCATTTCATTTATGGCCAGCTTTCATCTTTTTACTGTGCGGACAACAGCATCTACACTGAATTAACTCTCATTTCCATGACCTTTCAGCACCTCGCTGGCGATTATTTTAGTGGACACGCTTCTCTGATTTGAACACTTCCTTCTGATGTTTTCTCTTGTCGTCCAGCTCACGCTACTGGAAGACTCTACCTTGTTCTCGAGCTGGCGAGCTCAGGTGCTGCGAGAGTGTCCAGATCTGACAGCCTACAATATTGACGGTATATGCTAGTTAGTTACAAGGTCCCATGAAATTAACATGAGACATAAACCACGACGATGTATCGTAAATCCCCTCAGGGGGATACAGCTGCGGAAATCTGAGGTCCAAGCTGAGGTAGGCCTTCTTTTTTGTTGAATAGAAAAGGTTTTTTGTTATGTCATGGAGCATCTTTTTCGGTTTACTGCTGTTTCATTTTTAAGCGTCTACTACTTTCATCTGTAACTTGTTCTCACATTTTATGAACTTCCTTTCTCACTCACTCCTTGCAAGTGCACGGGATCTTATGTGGGAGCACACCTTGTTCATATATTCTCCATTCCGGAGACTCGATAATAGATGGTGGCTTCCTTCTTCCTATTTTTGGAACAGTTTTGTTATGGTTAGGTGGGCTTGTGGCCTAATTTTTCAATTCTAATGTGTTGTGGTTAAGGAAGCTTAAAGTAATTTATCTTGTTTAATAAATAAAAAATGATGTAAAACTAACCTCTCAGGGAGAGACAGTTATTGTATCTATGTGAATTAGCGCTCTCCGGAGGAATATATGAGATCTCGAGCTATAGGTTGGGTAGGCCTTCCTTTTGTTGAAATAGAATATATTTTTTTGCTCTGTTACGACCATCTTTTTTTCGGTTCATTGCTGTCTTGCATTTCCGCACTTACTTATTTCTGCTCAAAATTTTATCTTGTTTCATAAGCTTCGTTCTCAACTTACTGTTCTATGCAGCTTGTGCGGAGATTCCGCGTTAAGTCCATACTAAATGGGGCCTATCTCCTTTCTCTCTTTGGAAAGCATTTGTTGCGGTTAGGCTTAAACAAACATTTAACTGAGAGGCTTAAACTAACATCTAATCTGAGACAAATACTGAATGAATCGTTCCTGGTCCGATGGCAAAATAAGTGAATGGAAGAAGTGCGTACGCCGAAGTGCCGTATATCGACCGCTGAATGTAGCGTGATGTCATAGGCTGGCGACGGTGACTCACTCCCGCCGCTCCCTGCGACGTGCCAAGACCTGCGTCGATTCTGATCGGCCAAGATTTGTGTCCTATTTAAATTCGTCTAGCGTTAAGATTCCCGTGGTTTAAATCTTGGTGATCTGCCAACATAGGTGTCTTGTTCAGAAAAGTTTGACGTGTTTGCATCTGAGCTCTGTTTTGGTGAGCGTGGCCAGCCATGATTTGAGACTTCTCTAGTTTAAAAAGCATCCTTCAGATTTGTGTTGAGTGCCAAGTTCTGTGCCTCATCAGAGCTGGTGCTGCATTCAAGAGGTGTGCTAGTTATAATTACCCGAGTCCTTACAAGAACTGCAGATTCGTTTAACAGTTTACCGGCATTTTCAGCATCACGTTGATCGTTCAGAGCATTATTAAAGGTTGTTGTAGAGAACATTTTTCAATGGAATTGAACACGGTAAGCGAAACTTGGTAAGAGCAGCTGCGAGGCTCAGATTTGTCGCTTGAATGTGTAAGCGGAATTATTTTTTTCTTTTCTTAAACTTTTCATGTATTAAACAGGAGAATTCGCTGCTTTCCAACACTTTATTTTCCAAAAAACATGGGAATGAATACGCTTATACAAATCACAGTGTAATAATTCTAGTAAAGTTAATCGCAAATGTTGGAAATAGTTCCCTCTTGATTTATTGGAGTGCTCCTTCGTATATATCTTGATTGAAGGAATGAAGCCAACTCAACCCTCCCACTGCGAGATGACGTGGACGGTCCTACATACCTGCAGGCTCCGCCACGCCGCTCCCTCTTAACTCCTCTTCCGGAATTCTGGAAGCTCGGAGGCGTTGCTATACCTTAACCTGCAGCTCCTTCTCTAATTTTTACATAAGTTGTCGATTTTCAGAAGGTCAGGTTCCGGCCAGCATTTTAAATGGCGCAAATTGTTGACTAGCAATTTATACTACAATAAGGGCCGCGTCCGTCTGTCTGTCCGAAGCCAGCCGAAAGTGTGTGATGAGCGTATCTGTGATACAAGCTCCAATCCTAATATTTTCACAGGCCGTGTTCACGCGGCCTCGTCAACTCTCGAGTGATTGATTTTTTTACGGTCTTTCTTTCATTTCACCTTCTTTTTTACTACAAATAAGGGGGTGGAGTAGTTTTTATCATACGAAGTGACTGTTTTTACTTTTATGAAATGGTTTGAGAAAATGTTTGCTTGTGCGTCCCAGGTATGTCAACTGTTCATTTTAATTGTTCTTCAGTCCTTCAGTGTACCACTTTGAGGGCAAGCGTTGGGAGAAGGAGGAAATTCCAGTTCCCGATTTACCCACCTCTATTTGTACTAGTATTTCGTATCTGACGGCGCGGAAAATTTTAGCTGATCTTATGGGATCAAATCGAGTTTTCTACCCGGAATTCTTACTACCGAAGAAACCACAAAAGAAATGTAACCGATAAAAAAGTTCAGTTTTTCCTAAAATGCGCGTTTTCCAGCATTTTAGTTTTCCATTTATCGAATATCCCAAAGAAAAAGTACTTCTAGAAACCACTTTGATTTTCAAAAAAGTGTTGTCATCAAAAGCATTGAAACTGAAAAAAGGTCGCAAATTGCGTCGTTTGAAGTCAGGCAGTAGGACCGTGAAAAGTGTCGTTTTCGAAAGTTATGTCATGTGCTAGACTTTTTTAATTTTACAATTAATTTCAAGCTGATATTGAATAATTTTTTACATAACACGCCCGCTATACCTGAAGCGATAAGACAGCTAAGTGAAATTACTCGTGTGCCGATGCTTACTTCCCGATGTTCAGACTCGTTAGCTCATTCACGCCTACTGTACCAAGGTGTGGGACCGATCACGTGAATGCTTTCCTTGCTTGTGGCGCATCCAAAGTTACCACTTTCACTTTCCCTGCGGCCGGTGGCTGCTGAAGTCCCGCTAGCCTTGTTTACCCCGGACCCTTACCTGCCGCGTTTGCGCAACGACGCTGCTTATCATCTTCAAGGCAACCTCGAAGTTTATTTGCGAGTCAAACGCGTTTACCGCCGCTTTCGGCTAGTTCGGTCGCGTGTGCACTTGGGACTGAGATGCCCGAATACGATGAGTGGTTTGTTTGCAGTTGTCTGGTATTGGCAGGCCGAGATGTCCTTGTGTTGCTGTTTAGTTGTTCAGCGACAACAAAGCCCGGTTTCAAGATTCGCCTGCGTCTTTGTACTTAAGTCTGGGATTTTTTAGTCTGCGTTTAAAATCACTGAATTTTTGTGTCGATTTGATGTGTACAAGGGAAGCGCATCCTGAGACTCGAACTAAAAAAGGTGCGCAAATCTTTATCAGTACCTATTCTGCTAGCGATTTGTTTGGCCGACCTTCATTGGCAGGTACTCCGGATGTAGTATTGTAATGGTCTCGCCAATTTTATCTATGTTGCATTTTTTCGCTTCCTCCCTGAAATTAATCGGCTGTTTATTATCGCTTAAACCTAAGTTGCACTCATACAGTTGAACAGTTTCTCACACATCAGTAACTGTATCACGCAAGGTACCTTACTTGCAGCCACTAGCGAGCGTTTCTGGGTTTCGCTTGAGTATGGTTCATACTGATGCTCTTGGGTGGATTAATAATCTCGAGAGCTCGTTCAAATTGGGCACTCTTGTGTGGAGTATCACATGCACAAAATCTTCGAAGGATATACGTTTTGTACTTACGGGAGGAATTGTCGACAATCACTTGTGGCTACTTCAGCATTACGGCTGGTACGGTTGCCGCCTCCCTTGCTAGGCTCGTGCAAATCAGAGTGGCCCTCGTCTGATGAAGCTGTATGCTTTGCTAATTAGCGCCGTGTGTGTACACAAATCAAGTGCTCTCAGTCGCTGAGCGGCCCCAGCATCGGGTATGTTTATCAACATGCTGCTGCTAAGTAGGGCATAGGTGAAAAATCCCCATTTGTTTCGTGTGGCAAAAATTAGCGCTCCCAGGAGCAAGATGCGAAGTCCTAAGGTGAATGTTTAGTTTTTTTGTTCAATTGAATAAAGTTTTTGTTTTGTTACAAGCAATTTTTTGCTTTATTGCTGTTCTGTTCTTCAGCACCTACTACTTTTTTCTTTAACTTTTATCTTGTTTCATGAACGTCTTTTTCAATTTACTGTTTATATGCCCCTTCTGCATAGATTCCGCGTTCCGTAAATGGTGTCTTCCTCTTTTCGAAACGCTCTTTTTTTGAGCGGTTAGGTAGGCTTAATTTAACATATAATCTAATTTAATCCCCGTTCTCTTGATGCCGTACCAAATGGTGCCTTCCTCCTTCTCCTCGGAACGCTTTTGTTGTGGTTCAGGAAGCCTAAAATAACGAATAATCTTGTATGACAAAGTTATGAAATTATGCATCAATTGTCCTTGAATTTACAATCTTGATGATGAGTATAGAGTAATGCTCGTTCTCCAATAAGGGTGATGAAGAGATGTATGCTAGAGATAATTGCAGGGCTTATTTAAAATTCTTTCAGGTGCTTGGAAATTTTTTGTTCCTCTTTTTCCGTCAATTTTCTTTTGCTGACGCACGCACAAGAGCACCTCAATTTATATGAGCGAGAGTTGCAGGCTATTTATTGCAAGTGCAGGTGAAGTAGGTGATATCAAGTCTATGTTAGATCATGCTGAACTCGCATCGTGAAGAACTGTCGTGGCTGAATTCTTGTTTTTCGGTAGCATGCGTTTCGATGGGTGCTTATACTTGTTTGTGTTAAACTAAAGAAAAAAACACTGCTGTAGTTCATATGATAGCAAGTGCAGCGATTTTTTCGCTGGACTAAATTTTTCAAGATTTTTTACGTAACCTGAAAGCAAGGAAACCTCACGCTGAACTCGGCAGAACAAGTTTTCGCAGCGAAAAAGAAACAGTTATGCCGAAGTATACGCATCATGACATTCAGTTGTACATAAGGTTCAGTTAGGAATGTTTTTCTGCGACGTGGAACATTGGCCCGCGAGCATTTTCGCTCTGTGTCACTCCCCGCCTTTTTCGTGTCTGCGTTCGCTGCTCTTGAAGTTAGTTCGATTGGGCAGTACCTGGAGTATGATTGCGCTGATTTATACAAGTGTTTTCATATGTTTGATACGGAGATCTCTATACGATTATCCATCATCTTGGACATGAATACATACCAGCCTGAATACAGCTGTATAAGTAGCGAGAACACATGTGGTATGAGTGCATCGTTTGAAGGGGCGTGTCACAGCGTGGGATCCTTGTATGCCACGCTCGCCTCAAGCAGCTTTCTTACCAGCCGCTGTCACTCTGATGGCGTTACCAGGCCTCGTGCTTGCTGCAGTTTGCTGCCTATGTGCTGTGGAGCCCTGCATGCATATAGCGCGTCTGTGCGCTTTGTGAAGAGTTGAGCGAGTGTAAACAAACTCGACTGGGGATAATGTTTCTACGCTGTTCATTTTAGTCTTGTAATGAGCTGGGCGTTACGTGAGTCATGCAGAATAGAAAGATACTCGCTTCATGCTTCTCAGTGTGCTTTGTGTCAAGTTTGCATTCATTGTTCTAATTTCTGTTCTCGATAAATTCTTCGCGGTTCTGAACGAACTGGCAATTTAATGAAACAACACTACTGGAAACGGTCCTGTGTGAGGCCCCCTGATTATTGTGAACATTTGCTTCTGTCTTGAGACACTTCCTTGCACTGGGTCAACTGTGTCCCCCACTTTGCTTCTGTGATACTTCCTTGTCCGGACTCCGTGCCGTCGGGTCGTCTCCGGACCTTCACCCTTGTACTGTCTTTGTTCTGCTTTAGTACCATAATGATTTAGACTCTTCCTGTGCGCTCTTGCCGGAAGAAAAATCTTAGAAGCGTTTGCCATATGATATTTGTATTTTTTGTCATCCGAGTTGTACTCTAATTCAAATTATTTCATAATTTGTCCTTATGTGATGTTCGGTATTCTTAAAAGTTCTCAATTTAAGATAATCAGGCTCTCAGTTCATGAATTTCTTATTCTTCATTCCTTGTTTTTCTACGTATTGGAGCGCAGACGGTTCGTGAAGTGTGATCATTTCAGCTTCTTTTCCCTACTTACTTTGGTGTGTCGGTGCAAATTTGATCAGTTTGCACCAGACCGCCAGTATTATTGAGTGCAGGTAGGATACAATTTTGCTAGATAAGAATTGCAATCTGTGAAGCGCCGGTCTCAGGGCAAGCAGGAACCAGACTGCAATGAGTAGGATTGCAAACAATTGCCGTGTAGCCCTCCCAGTCTAACTTTTTCACCGCCTGCATGCATATTTTTCGCCGCCCAAGTGATTAAATCGTTTGGGCGGCGAAAAACATGCCTGCTCTGGCGAAAAAGTTAGACTGGGCTGTGTTAATCGGAGGGATGACTTGTACGTTATGAAACATCCGAGTTTTTATTTTTGTCCTTAAATTAAGAACTGTTTCTAATTTCTTGATACATTTCAGCGCGTCCTAAATTATTTTCAGCACCATGAAATGAACAATTGATGTGACCTTTATCGTTATACTGAATATAGTTATCATAAATTATGGTCCCTAATTTGTAATATCAATGGCATTACCTGACACTAAAAAGAATAAATTTCCCTATTTTATATTTTTGAAAAATATCTAAATGAGGTAGGTGTGCGAATGTAAAAATGTGATCACGTTGACGTTCGTTGGTATTCAAGGTTTGAGATCCGTTCATCTAAATTGTATCTCAATTAAGTGTTACTTGTATCACAACAATTAGAAACTCTTAGGAGATGAATTTTCTGTTTTTTTTTTTATAAACTGTGTTTGCCAACGTCGAAGGTTTATCCTTTTCTCTCTTCGTTCATGAGTATTCAAATATGAGATCTGGTCTCAAGCAACAGTAAAAACACCAGTTCAGTTGAACTTCAATATATGGTTTTGAGCACCAGGCGTGTTTCTTAGTCTTTTCAGTGAGAGTTAAACTTAACCGTTGTGATGGTTCAAGCTCCTCATTTTTGCCGACGCATCAGTAAATGATGAATCCAAGTCGATTCTCGAATTTGTGATAAGTACATCTGAGGGGGATGCAACTATTGTACCTTTTGGAATTAGCGCTGTCAGGAGAAAAATGTGAGGTTCAAAGTTAGGTAGGCCTTTTTTTTGTTGGCCTCCATACTAAACGGTGCCTTCATCCTTCCTCTTTTTGAACGTCTTTGTTGTGATATGGGGGGCTGAATCTAGCTTATAATTAATCAATCAATCGATCGTTTGTGATAAGTAAACCTCATTGTACCTAAAACGAGATCCTTATCAGAGTCGTAGAAATATCCTTTACTCAAAGTAAGATATTCTCAATAAGCTGATTTATGGTATAAATGCGAGTATTGGTGACTTTAGTCTTGCACCGTTCTAATCCTGTGCCATCGCAGAATTGCTCAACCGCACGGTAATGTATCATTCGTGTGGTTCCCTGCAACTCGAGACCAGTTGGTCTCCAACCGTCTGCGCTCGTTTCCGTTCCAATTTTTCTTCTCTGCTGATGGTTTTTCTATTTTTCTGTGGAGCTGCTGGATCGCCTCGTGCGACAATCTCAGGCATTTTTGTCACATTTTTTACTTGCGAGATTCGCGAAAGATTGACGAGTGCTTGTGTCTGGTCTTCAGTCAACACAAGGTGTTAGGGCCCCGTGTGATTCTTGCTCAAGAGTCTTGCTTTTTGCCTTTGTTCTGCTCTGTCATTTGCTTATCTGTGTGCCAGAGGCTGACAATTTGAGATTAAGAGTGATCGAAATTGTACGGTTATGCACCCTGGGGCGCTTTTGCCAATTTGCTCAAAGAAAGCGCATGAAAAACACCTCATTTCTCTGCCCCCCATGGTAAACAACTATTACATCTATGGGAATTGACGCACCGAAATGGAAGATATGAGGTTTTTTGTTTTGTTACGTACTTTTTTTTTCTGTTCGCTGATCATTTTTTTGCACACATTGCTCTTTTTAAATTTCTTTCTTGTTTCAAAAAAGTCTTTTACTTTTACTATTTTTATGCGCTAGGTGTGGGAACACATCTGGTGCATAGATTCCCCATTCCTTTAATTGCATACTAAATGGTGCCTTCCTTCTTCCCTTCTATTGAATATTCTTGTTGTTATTAAGGAGGCTCAAACTTGTTCATAATCTAGTATATTAATTTCTCAGCTGTTTATTAGGATCACAGTTGAACTGCAAGACTTTCTATATGATAACGGTACGCAGTTCACACTTCGTTTATGCAGAAATATTTTCGGGCCATTTCAATTTCTGTTTCATAAGATACTATTCTCTACTTAATTGTTATTTTTATCTCACTACTGCAGCATGTATAGTCGACTAATTGACTTCGGTATTAGTACTCATGAGAGCATCTGGCCAAAGGTTTTACAAAAGAAATGTTTAAGGGTCGTGAGGCCAGACGGAAGCGCATTACTCATTTTTTCTCTGTGCTTCCGTTTTCTTGCGGGTTAGGAACTCTTGAACTAAAGAAGTGGGAACAAAAACTTACGTATTGCCTCGATTTAAACTTTTTTTGGCTTTTGACGCACGACATGCCTCTGTACGAATAGTGGTATATGCGTCCTCGTTTATAAGTTCATAATCCGCGTTCGTTGATGAAGTCGCGAAGCCTTATAATTGCTTTCTTATTTCCTTCACAACAGCAGTCGTCGAATGCTTTCATTCGTTGTTCAATTGCGTTCATCCCACCCCCAATTCTATTCTTTAGCCCCTCATTTACAAGAGAGAGCAAGGGGGTCGTTGTTTAGGTCATCTAAAGTTGAATTCTTTTAAGGAAACCTAGAGTTCCTTGCGCTCAGAGGGAAAATTGGTTACCTTTTGCCTTGATACAATGATGGGACTATGCGTTTCTCAGAAACATCACAAATTGCGGCGTAAACAGCAACGCTTGTTTCAGCGACGAGTCTGTTGTGGGTTATGCTGCGATGCCTCGTCTGCCTTTCCTTTCTTGGCTTCAAACAGAGGTTACAGTCGTCTAACCGTAGCCTGCTTCTTTCTATCTTCAATGTTTCATGTCATATAGGCTTGACACCAAAGTTATACACTTTCTCGTGGACAACGATAATTTTAAAAATTACGATAAATATACTGTATGGCATAGCAGTATCTCACCCATTCCAAGTCTCGCCCAGTGTGGCCCATGTCCCCACGAAGTGGGAGAGCAGAGCCGAGCGAGTGAGCGCAGGGAGAGGCACGCTGCGGCCGCTGCGCCGTGCTGATGTCGTGAAGGTGAGCCCGAGGTTACCTGCGCTGCCTGGGGGGACAGTGCGGGGTGACTGCTGCTCCCCAAATTGTAATGGTCCTAGACGTCCTCCTCAGAGCTGACACCAGTTTGTAGCTCAGTCATGTTGTAATCTGTGCTTGAATGGTTCACTTCCGCTGACTTACGTTTAACGATATCACCGAGTGTCTTCTCTCTCATGGACGTGCATCTTTTATTTTAAAGCTATTCGCATCTTGAATAGGTTTATTTTTCATTCACGTATCGATTCAACAGAATTTCTTGGTAGATAAAATTCATTTGTTTCTAGTGTGAGAAGTTGCATGTAATACCTAGTTTTTATAACGTCCTGTTTATCGAAAAACGCGTTAAAATTGTGTGAAAACAGTACGTGTGAATTTTAATTTAAATTCATCGCGCATTCCGTCTTCGAAAAGAAAGTCTAGTAAACGAATTGCATTTGTAGCCGCGACGCATCAGTCTTTCTAAGTAAAGTCTATCTCGATACACTAAAGTGTTTTATTCAAGGCTTGCATCTCAAGTGTAGTTATTACATTTCAGTTACTGCCAAAGGGCGTTGTACGTGTTATTTAAACTCAAAGATCAAATTGAATGCTAATTCATGTTGAAAATTTGCTTGTAATAAAGCGTCGTGTGTGGATTCTCCTGCTGCCGTTGCGCTTGCCGAGGGTAACGAAAGCGAGAGGGCTGAGGTAAACTTATACTGCTCTAAGACCTCATTCACGGCGAGCGTCCTTACTTAAAACTCACGCATCTGTAGAAACTGCGCATATCTATTCTAGCCGTGGAATTTTTACATTCTAAATCTCAAAAAATAAATCGAAACTGACATCACAAGTATGAACTCTGTGATGCAAAAGTGCATGCAGTGAAATAAATAACGCCATTTTCGATTTTATTTCATAAAACACCGTAAAAAGTAGCAAATTCTCAGAAATCTTGCTGTATGTGTGTGATTTCCCATTTTGAATCATTTGAATAAACAATAGAAGTAAGAGATATGATCTCATTTAGCGGAGATCGCAAAACTGTACCACAATCATGTCGCTGGATTCCGAACACCCCGGATGGAAACCAATTACGTACGACGTTAGAGCCTTGCTGACGCCTTGTCGCACCGCAGATATTGGAGAGATTATGTCGAGGCAGTCGCGAATTCTTGTATAATGAGAGGTTGAATGGCGTCTCCAGTTGCTTGCAGCAGCTAGTGGGATAGTGACTCGTGGGGTTTATTTTGGATTGGTTTTTGATGCATTCATTTATGCCGTTTTATTCTGCTTTTTTCTTTAATGCTTGTCAGCAGGCTTGCTTCAGGCTATCATACTTGTCATCAGGCTTTTTCTTTCAGGCTTCTCGTACTAGGGTGTAACGCTTATCGTACATTTCACGCTGTTTTATATGATACTGTTTTCTCTCCTCAAGTCTCCTCATCAAGATACAACTATTGTATCTGCGCGAATTAGCGCTCCCAGAACTAAAACGTGAGGTCCCAAGCTGAAAGTTGCGTAGGCCTTCCTTTTTCTTAAAATGAAAGAGGTTTGTTCGGTTACGAACTGCCTTTTTTTGTTCACCGCATTTTTTTTTTCTAATTCCTATTGTTTTTTTACTACCTTTATCTTATCAAACTAATATTTATCGATTTTGCGGTTTATATGTGTAGGTTGTAGGAGACTCACCTCGTGCATAGATTTCCCATTCCTTTTATTCCGTAGTAAATAGTGCCTACCTTCTTCGTGAGAACACCTTTGTTGTGATGAAGAGGGGGGAGTTAGATTCAATGTAAACATGCAAATAAAAACGAGGTGCAACGACAATACTTTACGTATTCCTACCGAAACACGCGCTCGACCTGCACACCGTCAGACTGCGACCTTTCGAACACAGCATACCCGCACGGCGCCGTCACGGGTCACCGCCACAGCAACGTGACGCAACTTGATATCTTGGGCATGGGCATGCCTTGTGGGGCAAGTGCAGGTGTAGCTGATCCAAAGCATTTACTTCTACTTCTTTTATGTCTGCCTCTTTTTGTCGACTCTTTGTTTCTTTATTGTGAAGGTTGAGCTAGGTTTTCGTTTCTCCTAGCATTGTTTGTTCGGATCTAAGTTCATGCAGATTGAATTTGTAACTCTTGGTTTCTTGTGTTTTTTCGATTCCTATGCGTGTTTCCAGCGATGTTTTTGAAATTGTCGAGCGTTGGTTGTTTTCTGGAACGTTGTGAAAGCCCAGAACTTGCGAAGGTGCCCGCAATTAAGATGTGAGACTAACATTACGGGTTAGGAGGAGGTTTTTATCGCTTTCAGCTCGTGGTATTTTGAAACCGTACAGCATACAGGTTCAATTTCGTTTGTGGTATTTCCTTTTTTTCACCACTATTTTATTCCCTTGAACTCTTCCCTTTTAAGGGTACTGTTTGCGCATTATATTTACCATTAATCGGTTGGATGTTAAATTCCTATTGTAAGTACTGTACTGCACAGTTCTCTAAACTTAGAGCTTGGCTTCGTAGTTCAAAATTTTTGTACTAGTTCGGTTAGAGGTCAATTCACCTGACCAGCGGAAAATCCAATTTTTCAGTAATTTCATCATTTTTCATGATTAGTTCATGCTATTACATTCTCACGGACTGAAATTCCTTAAAGTGCGTCAGCGCAAAAACAGCTTGTAGTAATTTGCGTTTTTTACTTTGGGGCATAAGCCTTACTTTGTCGCGTAGACGACTATCTTATGTTTGAAAATGCCTATGTCAACATGAACGAAGTGTCTGCTTATGATGGAAGCGTGTAGAACATTATCATACATTGGGGCCTTATTATAGAATATTAGTTAACGATTAACTTCTGCAAAAAATGCATCGCAATCATGTAAAGATCTAATTGTAATTTGAACTTGAGGGTCAGCAAATGCAGCATGGACGTCTGAAAAAAAAAGCAAATCTTCGCTAGGGAATTAAGCAGATATACATCGCAGTCAGTCATTTTGGAGAAGTTACGGCCCCATCTAGTCTCTTGAATTTCTTTGACAAGCTCCTTGCAATAGTTACAGGACTTTTGCTGTGTGAATTGTTGCTCAATCCACAGTTTTTGCAACTCCTGGTGTTATTAGTTCTCGCTTTGCAAAGCTGGTGACAGGAAGTAATTTTCGAGCGTTTGAAGTCAAGCGACATTTCACACTTTCCCTCTGAAGTCATGCCGACGCTTATTTTTGAAGGCGGACTGTTACGCTTTGATGTTAAGGGCCAAGAATTTTTTAGTGTTTCCTACTAGTTACTCTGTGGTAGCGTGTTTTTAGAATTTTTCGCTTATGGTAGTCGGCTGTATGTTGTATTATCTATTCCCTCACGGCGATACAACTATTGTATCTACGGGAATTCGCTCTTCGTGGGGGAAGATGTTTGATCCCATGCTGAAGGTTGAATAGGCTCTCCTATTGTTAAAACAAAATAGGTTTTTTGATCCGTTACGGATTATGTTTTTTGATTCACTGCTGACTTTCTTCCATGACAGATTATTTTCTTCTCTGAGCTTCATCTTGTTTCATAAACTTTTTTAAATCGTGCTGTTTCTGTGTGCAGGGTGTGGGGATTGAATGTGGAACCTTATGCATAGATTTCCTATTCCCCTGATTCTACACTAAATGCTGCTATCCTCTTTCCCCTGTTGGAAATACCTTTGTTGTGGTTGTATAGGCTGAAATTAAATTATATTTGAAACTAATCGTTAATTTTCTAGTTTGTTGTCATTAGTTTAATCTGTTTGAATAATTTCAGATGAACGGGAATTAGAGCTGTTAAGCATTTGCGCTCTACTTTTTGTCTACAATGTAATTCAGGGTGTTTTTCATAAAGATACTCCACTATCACATGTTGACGGAAACGTTAAACTTCTTAAACTACCTTATCGCCCATGTTGTACCTGGCTAATTGAGTCTAAAAGTAGTTGTTCAATGCCGCGTTGTGAACTACTTGTTAGATTTATTCTTATAACCTTTGGATTGAACTTCGTTGACAACGTTCTTGAAGGCGGCCTTCAGCGTCCAGTGTCATCTCTGGATCTTCGATGTACCTTGGATGGCATTTGAATTTCCTCTTCTTTTTCTCGTACTAAACTTGCCCTGCGCATTTGTGCTTCCTGCTCTGCGTGCCGCGTACGCTAAGTGTTCCGCCGACTATCTTTTGAGTTGCATGCCTTCGTTTTTGCGCGCTTTGACCTATTCGACGGAGCGCACGCCCGTTCTTTGAGGTAGTAACCTTTGTGTGTGGAGCTCCTGGTGTACGTGCTGACTGTCGCGTCCTGCCCAGTCCGAGGGTCTTGAAATTAGTAGGCGAACTTCAAGTGCGAGTGACATTGACCTCTAAGGGCGAATTCAATGTACCCGTATTTACGAAATAGATGTTCAACAAATTTCAAAATTTTGAATTTGGATGTGGAGAATGGTAAACATTTTAGACAGCAATGATCATTGCTGAGTTAGGATGCAGCCTAGCTTGAAGAATGGCTGTTCACGGCCAAGGAATTTCAGGTGTGGTAAAACATAATCCTTTTAAATATAGGTAAGTTAGGTTTTTAAATATAGGGAAGTTAGGTTTGAGTTGGGTCTCTTGTGGACGTAAAGTACGAGTGTTTCCGTAATTTTTGGTTGTGAAGGTTGAAAAAAATTTCATGATCAGAAACTCTTAGGAAATATGTGTTTGCTATGTATTTTGTTAATGATATCTTACTAGAAATAAAGGCTTTTTAATGTTATGAAACGTTCCCGAAAAATGTACCCTAAATTGTGGAATTACTTTTAAGTTATCGAGTTAAGAACTATAAGTCCGTGGAAATGTTCCTAGATTCCGTTGAGGATCCAGATATCAGGAAGCGTGGCTCAATGTCTTGTTTCGATGAAGAATGTGTTTTTTACATGAGCAAGTCCAGGTCTTTTTATTATTGTTCCCTAAAGACTTAGACATCGTGTCCATTATGGGCAATGAACGTGAGCCACATTAACCTGATTTACTTCACTTGCCATAAAATTATGTTTTACTGTGTCACTAACCTTATGATTATTTTTATGTCTAGTTGCAGCTTACATAGCTTCTGTTTCAGTTTTCCTCACGCCAGTGAACGTATCTTACGTATAATTCTGCTGATATGATACGACATAAGAGTTCCTGAAAAATTGTTATGCGTTTATTGTGATCGTTTTTCATGCATGGAAGTTGGGAAAATTGGTTTGCTAATGCGAATTTGAATGTTTTAGTTTTGCAACAGGTTTTGAATCATTCTATTTCCTGTTATTTCGTGTAGCCTGGTACACTCTATCTAACTTTCACCTTCGGTCGTCATTAAACATTACGTACCCAGATGGTGCGCGTAAGAGCTTACGAGTGATTTTGCAACGTTTTGTTTCATTAAGTGGGTGTATCGTTCAGTTGGAGTTCCTAATCTTGATTCAAATATTCCGAGTACATCGGGTGTTCCTTTTTAAGATGCAAGCCAACATCGTTCCCAGCGGAACGCAGTTGTAGGTCATGATAGGAGCTGAGAGCCGTCATCCCTAACACAACTCGCATTCGAAGTGTGCAGATCTATACATCACGCCGCCTTTCATGCGTGTTCTTCTTGCAGTTTATTCAAGTGGACTCTTCATAAGAGAAGCCTGTCGAGTGTAAGAGTTGGAGTAATTTATGTACATTTTTGTGCTTCCTCGCCATCACGCATGTTGGGTGCCAGTGAGGCCGGCGAGTGACCTCTGCGTTCGTCGATATGCTCTAATGGACGCGCTTAGCGTTTAGAATTTAGAGCGAGACCTGACGAAAGGAGCTTATCCTGTGACTTGCGGGCGGGTCTTGAGTTCAGTAATGTGTGTTGAGGGGCTCATGCGCTCCTTTTCAGGGCCTTGGGCACAGATGCTTCAATTTCTTAATATTTAGCGTTCACGAACCTCCGAGCGGTGCTCCGCATATTTTGTGCATATTGTACAAAAGGTGCACTTTCCGAGGTGCACTTTCAGTGGTTTGCTGTTACCCGTGTGAAGTTGGTCAGGATGTTGGAACTTTTGATATACTTTATTACAAAAGAATCAAGTGTTTAAACATCTGCTCGTGAGCGCGAACTCTGTATTTTATCTTTATTATTTAACAAGCCCATGTCAAAGGTTTTATATCCTCGGTCTTGTGATATTAAAGGGAGGCGTTATATTATGCTCTACGTTAACTCAGTCTAACTCTTTTCAGGAAAGCTACTGTTAAAATGCATATTGTGGACGTACTTCTAAAATAATTACTTAGATATGATTCATTTAAATACATGAATAGACCGTGAACTTGCTGTACTTGAAAAATATAAAAATTACTAGCAATAGCCATTATTACTGCGTCGACTTTCTCTTTGTTGAAACCTCAGCTATATCTTGAATTCAAAGTTAGAGACGTCTTTTATCAGTATTTATTTGTGACTGGATGATCAATCTTGTTTTCCACTTTCGATTGCTGACTCGCAGTCATTATTTGTGTTGCATCTGAGGCAAGTCTCTGTCCGTGCACTTCACACGCAGCTGCGGCGGACGTACCGCGCTAGCGTTTATTGCGTCACCGACTTCATGGTTATTTGAGGACGCTCCTCGTCCGTATTTCTTTATTTACTGGCGTGCTTGGCAAATAATGGAGTCTTTGTGTTGCGCCTTTGTCTATGATCACTGGCTGTTTAGCCTGCTTCAAAGCTCGCACGCTACAGAGAGCATTATACTTTTTTGATTGAGTCGTAAATGAAGTAATTTTTTGGAGCATTAGCTTCATCACTTGTAATGGATTTCAATAGAAGGAATCACTCTGAGGGTAGTTGGAATCCACGCCATGTGATCCTTGTACTGGAAATGAGCAAATAGCCGTAAAAATATTTGACTTGGCTTTTTACTTTCACTTAAGGGAAAGTGATGCTGATATCTTTCTCTGGCAGGCCTCATAGAATAAAAGAATTAGCTGCATGAGATACAGACTTGTTGCATAAAAGTTGTAAAGGTCTCGCCTATTACTTTTAACTGCGTTAAAAGGCTTCGATAAATATCTCTTATTTGTATTGTGGAGTTTTTCTGCTCGGCGAACTACAGTCCTGAAGCAACGTTTCATTTTGTTACGCTTCTACCTTTTGATACTCTGAAGAGGCTTCCCCTTCCCTAGGCTTCATAGAACCTGTAGGTCGTGCACGTGTACATAATAATTAGTCCACCTCCCTTTATTTGAAATGAGAAAGAAGGCGAAATGAAAGAAAGGCCTTTAAGAAATAAATAAATTCAATCTCTGGAGAGTTGATGAAGCTTGTATCACAGATACGCTCATCACCCACTTTCGGCTGGCTTCGGAGAGGCAGACGGCGCGGCCCTTATTGTAGTATAAATTAATGAGATCGTGAAGCACTGGCTGGGTCTGGTGCTGACGGTATACGCTTATCGAAACGAGGCTCAAGCGTCTCAAGAAGCCTTTCGATCTCCTTGTAAGAACGAACATTATCTCCCATTTAAAAGTAAGGGACTGAGTGTATTTTCAAAAAGGAATCCAATTTTAGTTTTCTATTGATATCATATTGTGTTAGCTAGTTTTACCTCTTTTCTTTGGACAGCGAAGTTTATTCAATCTAATAATTCTTATAGGAAAATGTCCTTTGTCTCATAACTACACATAAAAGAATGGGAGTTGCGCTCCAGGATTTCCCGCAGATCAGGATTACCTTCAGAGATGCTTTAGATTCAATAACTCGAGTGCCCTAGTATCCCTATTGTGAACAATATGCCTTGATTGCTGTTTAGTGTTTTCGCCGCCCGTCCAGGAACTTCCGCTTAGAAGTGCTGAAACTACGAGGAGTTTGAAATTTTATGTAATCTGTGATAGTGTTTACTTTTGTTTTAAATAGTGAAGAAAGTCATGCATTTTTTATTTTACTTTAGTGTTGTAAGTGAGCTTTGTTTTGCCGTCGCCGCGCATGTTGTGGACGAGACCGCGTCACCTACACACGCCTGGCTGCGCTCACTTCCTCGAGATGTCAAGGACTGTCAGGCTTTCTTATTCTTTTTCCTGTCATTATGTTGTTAAAACGGGATTTTTTCGCCCTATTTCGTCGTCCTGTTGGCCATTAAGTGGTGAGCAGCAGCAATGTCGCAAACTTAGATATAATTTTCCGATGCGGAAACTGATCTTTGAGTCGCGAGAAGTTGCGATTCTCAAAATTATTAATTACTATTATTTTTCATGCCCATTTTGTACTTCGCAGTGAAATAACTCGGCAAATTGCAAGCAGTCTTTGTGATTTAATAACACATCTTTGCCTCGTATGTTTCACCTTCTTTTACTTGATCTAAATATATATTTTTTAATGTTAGTGCTATCCTTATGATCTCTTATCTTTGTTGCTTTATAGGTGCACATGAAAGAGACACGAAACAGTACAGGCATCAATCTAGAACGTCTCTTTCGGCCGATCAGCTCATAGTCAACCCAGGTTTAGCCGTCGCGTTTTTAACGTAAAGGGACTCCTTCGATCAAAAGCGCTAGTTTTTGTTTTCTCTGAGGCATGAACCATGCCAGCGCGGTGCCTGCACAAGCGGCAACTCGTGACATTCATGTCAAACTTTACTGGCTTGCAGGCACTCGGGTGTGGCAGACCTCGATGGAGGGTGCAGCTATTGCAGATGAAATGATAGTGGTGTAATAAAGGATTGATACACTTGTGGTTGTATCGAGCTTTCGATTTTTATCTTCAGAGTACGTTTTTTAGAGTAAGTATGCTCCTGCAGATCTGAGTTCCTTTTAGTGGACTCTTCTGCGTAATGAGTACGAGTATATCAGATCTATCTCTTAGTTTCTCAGCCGAAAATACGATCAACTTTTTACTATGCTTCCAATGTTGAATCTTTTTATTTCTAAATTGCGTTCTCACTTGTGAAGAAGTCACTCATGCGCATAGTGTTACTAAATTAATATTTACTTTCCAAAAGAAAGTTTTGCTCCTGCTATGGTAAAAAGTTTATTATAACTGCCCTTTCCGTGGCCTTCTGCGTCGCTACAACCCCTAACACGCAGATTTACTACCAGGTAGTTAATGCTAATAGAACTCATTAGAATTAATGGAATAGCTTTGTAAAATGAATGGATAGGAATATATCAAGAGTAATAGGCGTAGCTCCGTTAACCGCAAGGCATGTGCCAGAAGCTAATTGCTAGAAGCTAGTTCTAGTGTTCTGTGTTGCAAGGCATGATAACCAATAACTGCAAGGCATGTGTGTCTGTTTAGCTAATTGTGTTGCTGTGCTGCACGTGGAGGATGTTCCAAGGGCCACTGTGACTGCCTCAGACTTAGCACGAGTGGGGAAGGTTCAAAAAGTCCACAGATGATGCAAAACTTGTCTTAAACAGCCATTGAATACATAAATTTACCTGGGGGGAGAAAGGTATAATTGGCACAAAAACAATACAAAAAATATACAGTTTTCAGGAGTTAAAATAGGACGCG
>JACJUY010000150.1:0-87518 GCA_014220935.1 Platorchestia sp. MABIK
TTACCTTAGAAGTTTATATATTGAATCCAATAATTAGTAGTTATTTAATCATAAACTTTTTAGATAAATATACAATAAAAATTGTTGATTTTATTCATTGGTTCATCACTAGTTAAGAAAAAGCGGGACGACGCACAAATTTGAAATGTATTCAGAAAGCACAAGTTCATGTTTTCATGAATATCTTGAAAGAAACAGAGAGGAATGAATGGACTAGACAATGAGTATTATCTCGAACAAATTAACTCAGTGTTGAGAAGAAGAAAAAGTTTTCTGACCACTTGAATACGGTACCGAAAGCAGGACATAAATGGATAGAAGTTACAGGATATTAAACCAGAGATAAGAAGTATGAGCTCACGGCCAGATCCCTGTTGATGAATAGATGCGACTGTACACTGTGTTCGTAGTGGTCTTTAGTAGTGGCCAAGAGAAGCATATCGTGCACTACCGGCGGCAATACGACCGCACGATTAATTAAGTGCTAACATGGATATGAGGTATCCATATACCTGCTGCCACGGCTTTATGAAACTCACAAGGTGCAAAATTCCAAAAGCGAACGCCTGTTAGACACAAGTGAAAGAAGTACGAAGCCTTTCTTTTCATAATTTGGTTGTCCTCGCCATCTGAAGTATAATTCCAAGATACATACGGGAAATAGCCAGTACTCTAATACTTCAAAATTATTTAAATTTCATTCAAAACACAGGTCATCATGAATAGAAATCTAAGTCTAGAAAAAAATTGGATAAAACCCAACAAAAAAAAACGAGTCAATTTTTGATGTGAAAATAATGACAGTGAAACAAACTATCATGGTACACAACGAGGAGGTAAAGAAGACAACGAGGATGTAAAGAAGACAAGAGGTAAAGTGACGAAGTGGAGGCAGCTGAGGAGAAGGAGGAGGAGGATCGCCAGCGCTGAAGGGCCATGGAAGCAGCAGGTCTGGCGAGGACGAGATGGTCTGATAAGGCGCGACGCTGAGGCGAGACAAAGGCGGCAGCGGACGGGGTGAGGGGAGGAAAGCAACCAGGAAAGAAGGGCGGGCAAGGTGACGGAGCGGTCCAGAATGGATTATGAAATGGAGAAGCGTGATAATAAGAGTGATGTATATCATAATGAGCATGTTAATTCAAGCAGAACAAAATAATTCTTATTTTACGCAAGTAGTGGAAATTTAAACAAAATAATTTTTGATTTAAGTTGTGGAAAAGTAATTCACTTACATATTTTCAAGAATTGAATACGATTTACAGAATTGGCATTCGTAGATACCGTGAGCATTTAAGTTAGGAGACTTAGTTGCAAAACTATATTAAAGTGACTGCACAAGATAAAGATTTGATGTTAAAACCATAGTTTTAAGGAGAGCTTTCAGTTAAATATCATCAGGAAACCAAGCAGAGAATCAATTCAAGTAGCACGAACACGAAGGAGAGCCAAGTCCCATAGCTACAGGGAACAATAAATGCAGTTCGATGCATCACGGAGAGGGCGATGAAATCAGTGATGAATAATGCCTAGATAATTTCTAGCGATAAGATAATTTCTAGCCACAAAGTTCAAATTTTTATGGGGCACTACAAAATACTCACAAGTTTAGCGTACCAATTGTGAACTCGGGGCAAAATTATCTTCGAATTATTTTGTTTTTCAAACATTGATTTCCATTCTTCAATTTCACTGAACACAGCGCAGTAAAGTAATTGAAATTAAAAAATTGAAACTGATGTGATGTTCAACCACTGTTTGTGATTGAAACTGAAAAATTATTAAAAATTACAAATTGTGGGATGTAACTGAGTGCCTTGGTGATGGAAGCAAACAGTCCAAGTTGCGTGGCCAGTGAGGATATAACTTGGGAAACATTTGCCCGACAATAGGCCTGCGTTCGACTGCATTGCAGTTATAACAGTGGCACAGAGAAAACACTAAAATTTTATGGAACTCAATTTTGTCAAGCAATACTTAATTACGAGTAGATTTTCAAGACCGTCATTTTTATGGGTGTCAATTACACAAAGAAATAAGGCCACATAGGAGACCGTCTTTTTTATGACTGGTAATTACATCGAAAAAATATACAATAGGGTTGCGTAGAACAATAATATTGATAACTGTGTGCTTTTCAACTTCATTCAAGGCTTCAGACGAAATTCAAACACTATTTTTGACACGGTAATTTGATGGAAATCAACAAAATGACCGTAAAACTATGAGCGAATAATTAACTGCTTACAATGTTATGCTCTAGTCATCTGTTCAGTGCACTAGCAACAGTGACATGGGTGAAGGTCGACTGTCGGAGGCCCCTGATTAGATTCGATAATTAGGAATTAGTTTCAGCCTCCCTCACTACAAGAAAAGTGTTCCAAAAAGAAGTAGGATTAAGGCATCATTCGTAATAGAGTTGTCGGGGGTACCAATGACATCAGTGGTCAGCTAAAAATACGGCGGCCCTGACAAAATTAAATTTTATTTCAAGTATTCACATGACATGTAATCAAAAATAATAAATAAACCTTCATAGGCTTCATGTGATGCCTGCATGAAGAATGAAGAGAGTGACAGTGAGAATTTAAGTGTGGAAAAACTATGAAAATTTCGGTTTTCTAGGTTTTGAACCCATGTCCTCTTAACGTTTCAGAAACTTTGATGATGTCACGCGCTGTGAAAGCCGCCTGCAGAATACACCGTTTGAAACAATTACAACAGGATTCAAAGACTATTCACAGTACGAGAGTAAAGTTAACATTCAGCCCGCTCAATGTACCAGAGAATCAAAGAAATATAAACGGCGATTCACTTTTCGCATAGAGCAGAGCAGGAGGTAGCGATTTTGGATAGAATTGCCGCGTAAATAAGGCATGGAACTAAAGGCAGACACGTCGCTGACAGGCGACCAATTTGAGCGCAAGTGCCCCGATATTAAGCTGTAGATACGCAGCGCCGCAATTGCTCTCTAGCGCCACAGCAACCTGCGCTCGAGGCCTCACGAATAAATGGATGCGCGTGGGACCAATACTCGTCGAGCTTACATCAAGGATGAGCCAAACTTTCGCACATTCTTGTACGTAAACGGTCGCTCCATTTTAATGAGGGTTCTGCCACACAAATCAGCGCAATTGTGGTCAAAATATTTTTATAAATGCGATGCATTACTCTTGCAATATTATTTGATAACAGAGGACATCATTACGTCGGGTGCATAAACAGTTTCAAGGGGAATAATCTGTGGGATGTTTTGAATGAAATTGAGGGGTCATATATTTTACTTCAGCTCGCGCGTGCAAGAAGTTAATACGATGATTTCCCAATATTAGAACATATTGAAAGAAAAAAGAAATTTCTTCTGCGGAAAAAAGCACAATGTTAATTCAATGAGTCAACAGTTAACACACGATAAAGATTTTTTTTATACGGAAAAACACGCACAGATGAGTTTTATTGAAACGCACATACATAAAAGAAGCCGAGTGTGACTCCAAGAATAACAAATAGGCAACAAATATTCCATTTGATCACATACCTAAGATTTCATGTCATCCTATATAAAGGGAAGTGTCAACAGCAGAAATCGAATACTAAGGAGGTAGTAACATTAACACCAAGAAACCACCGTCTGGTTGTGTGTAATGCGTACCACTATTGTGAACAGGCGTGTTTCGAAAAGCGGCAAGTTCGCCGAAGCTGATTCACTATTTGCTGCAGCCTTCAGCAATTAGTTAAAAGTGGCAACGTCTACTGATGACATCACCAGCCATCAATGAGTTGCACGAAGGGACCGTGCATCAGCGTGTACTTGATCACACTAAATTATAACTTTAAATGCTTGCACAATGCACAACGAGATCATCACGCGTCGCAACAACACTAAAAAAATTATTGTACTTCTGCAAAAAAAAGGCCCGTCTACCCTTACGCTCGGGACCTGTTATCTTCCATTGGGAGCGCTAATTTTAACGCATACATTAGTTGCTTGTAGCCCACAAGAGAAGATTTTAATATGATGCGGAAAACCAAAAATTTCCGGGACATTCTTTCCCCGTTCACACAAATCAGAATCAACACACATGAGAATGTTTTGAAATTAATGTTTGATCTTTCACAAGAATTGTAGCTACAATCATTCAAGCACGCGCAATATCCGGAATTCAAAGACAGAGAAAAAACCGATGTTTACATAAACGAAAAATTATTCGAATCAAACGTAAAATGAATGTCACCAATAAACGTCCATTCTTCGTTCGTACGAACATCGATTGCTGGTATCTCTTGCCGGAGTGAATTCCCAGTAAGAAAGTACTCAATTTCACTTATGATATTGTCAAAAATCTTCTGTTGCTTGAAGTTTCAAGCAAACATATTCTCAATTTCAAATTCTCTACAAACCCAGTCTCTTTCGTTGAATTTAATTTCAGGTAAACAAGATCTTACTGTGACGTATCAAGATCCAGAAGTCCACTTTCATCACAGGGGATGCATGTACCAGAAACAAACTCATACACCGCATTTTAACGAATGAAAAAACGTTTAAATGAGCGTGGAAAACAAGCGAGTCAGAAACTTTCCAGTTTCCGACTGAAGTTCTGAAAAAATTGTTGGTAGAAGCTTAATAAAGAGTATCAATTAAGCGATAAATGAAGATTTTCATTGCAGGTATGCAGTTATGGCCGTAGACGTCTCCTTAATGATCGAAGTCGGAGTTGAACGCAGTTTGCCAGGCTACAAAGTTGAGCGTCCAAATAACTAATCAGAGCTAATCAGACGAACATATTGAGGGCATCAGATTCCATCAGAGGCCGTCAAAATTTATGGAAATGGTGGGTGCGATTGTCACAAAAAGACGCTCCATGCATGCACGCCAGTTCGTGAAGCACCATCTCGGTCTTGCCATTGGTTCAAAAGAAGCCAATTAGCAATGGATAAATGTTTGTGTGGTAATCAGTGGATAAAAACAATGGATATCAAATTCATTAGGATCGTGTATTAGGGATATTACGACTCTCATGGACGGGAAACGGTGCTAAACAGAACGAAGTTATAGGAAGCTGTCTCGGGCTGAACACCGCACGCCGTGCTCCGAATGTGAACCAAACTCGGCATGACACGAACGCTCGGCATCGCGCAACACCAAATATTAAATGCGTGCACCAAAGAACAGCTCTCTTTCTCTATGTTCTCTAATTCAATTACCACCCTTGACCGCAGGAGACCTTAATATCCTCAATTACAAGCCATAACTGGGCACTGCGCGCTCCAGCTTCAAGCTACCACAGTCTACAATAAGCTACAAAAATGCTGAAAATGACAATGTTTGCAATAATAAATGAATAATTCAACTGCAAATCTTGACCGTAGTTGAACTTTGCCAAAAATAAATTCAAATAATACCTTGAAGAATTTACAAATTAAAGCAAAGGAACGCTGGCCAAAAACATCAGAAATAGAATTAAAAATGTTTCAGATTTAGATTATTCCGTTTAAACACGTTCACTGGCATATGACTTTTAAAAACTTTTATTTAACAGAGAGGAACACTTCTAAACGAAATCAAAGAATGGCTTTCCGATTTTCGAAGGCTCAAATTTATTTCCCTTGAACACATTTACTAGAAGTCAAATTTTAAGTTAAGAGTTGCTCTTTTACGAATATCCCCACATGCCATCACCAGGGCACAGCAATTACTATCGTTAGAGAAAGAGGGAAGAAGCAATCTTGAGACTGAAGGACGTGAGCAGCAAATTACAGGAACTATCAGATTGTAACGTCGCACAAAAGTCAACCGCAGAACGTGAATGGTAAATCTAATTCTTCAATGGAACAATACGAGCTTCAAGTCAGGAAGTATAGAAAGACTTCTTTTGAAAAATAAGAAAGCTACGATAAGAGCAAAAAATTATTCAGTTTAAATTTACGCTTCAATATTATGCCTTTGTAAGTCTAGCAACCGTACAAACTAAAAATAAATGACAATCGTAACTGTACACACAGTTACTATTAAAGGAATCACTGAAACATCAGCTAGAGTTTTCTATGTAGGTCAGGGAAACATGATTGATTACACTTACCACCACAGTTCATGGAAAAAAAGGTTTCTCCAGTTACCGTGCGTGTGCAGTCTTATATCTTAACTCGAGACCAACACACTCCTGCATCCTGGCGTTTACGGATAAATCAGTCAATACAAAAAAGGAATCGACCTCGGATTCATCACTGGTAACTTTCACCCAATCAGGCAGCCATATCAAATCTATCATCCCGAAGACTTGCACACAAGTTTTCTAGGGCATAACATGCATGACTACGACACCGTTCGCGACTTTTTGTGAACGAACTAGTTATTTTATTGAAATAGATTAATTTAAAACGAACACTATTTCGACCGATTTAGTTTAGAGGTTCGAGTATACTGTAAGATTTTGTTCGAGTTCGTGTAAGCTTCAGACTTTTGATTGTCCAAGCCGCTTCAGCTGGTGTATTCTTGATTTACTGACTTACCAGCGTTTCGATTACTCCTATGACAGAGAGAAAAAGAAAGAAAGAAATGAAGGCCAAGTCTAACTTGTCTGTACTGAACACACAGGACCTCTGCAACAATATTCTCAGAATGTAGCTACAGGTATTAGAAAAAAATCGCTTCTTACTGCGCAGTGACGAGGGCAGACAGATGCACACCACACACAAAAAAACTCAGGAAGTAACAAAAAATCCGCAGTCAAGAGTGAAAGACAATTACTTTCAGAGCGCCATGCAGAACACGTCAACCAAATAAATAGTGAGCTGCTATAGATATATTTCAGTAGATGAAGATCAGAGAAGAAAGAGTGTCATTTAAAAAAAATTTAAAGTTTACACGACTTGCTTTTCGATTATTAAATATATAAGTACTGTATGTACAACTTAAACGTAAATCTACGACTAAGGTAGTGCTCCGTTATGAATAAATGCTGTAGAAAACGTGTCCGATATCACCAGGATGGATAGAGAATAAATAGTCATAAAAATAAATTCAGGTAATTTTGAAATAAGCTCAGTACTTTAGAAATCCAAAAGAATGTTTCAAACTACCTTGTCTCTCGGAAACAATTAAAATCTCACACACACCAGGACGTTTTCATAATGCCCCACATTTACGATTTAAACATCTTGTTTCTGTTTATATGCTAGAAAAGACTCACTATCTTCGATACTCGTACCAAACTCAGCAAAATGCAAGGTAACATTCGCAGTATCTGAGACATTCAAGAAAATCTCAACACTCCAGATCCGTACAACACAGCGCGGTAAATAAAACGAGCGAAAAGAAGAGAGGGAAGGCGGCCAAGAGTTGCGCAAGGGAGGGAGCGTGCGCTGCCATATATTAGGCGTTTATCTGCGATTGTCCAGAGAGCCCTGGATGGCGGTCCGGCCCCCTGCTGAGCGACACAATACCAGCCCATCTCTTGCTGTCACCCGCCTCACTACCGACCCACACCTAAACAATCGAAAACGGTCCTTAACGAAACCACCGCAGCACACAAGGCTATTAAAGCGAGTCTTTTCGATCTACTCGAATTCAAACTCGAGGTGTGTATAGAACTCTGGAAAACAACAACAACGCGGAACTTGAGACGGCCTAAAGGTGCTATTGTTTACTCAAAAGCTCCGGAGCAACACCAGCAAGCCAGCGAGTCGGATCAGTTGACAATATATGGCTCGAGAAGAGCTCTCTATCCGCAGAGTCACATAAGCCACTGACCGCACAGCACGATTGAAGACACCAGCCAGCGCTCAGAATCAGATGAAGATCACTCTTCAGGCAGCGTTGAAGTCATCGAAACCAAGCACCTTTGTCATAGTTTCATAAATCAACAACAAAAAATATTACAAAAGCAGCTAATGATGGAAGAATGCAATTTTTGTTCCGTTTTAATTGTTCTCAAATATTCAAATATGTAACCAAAGTAGGTCTTTAAATTTTATCTCAAACCCCTGAGAAGAAGAAAATAAAAATATTTCAACATTCAATCATAAGAAAAATTTTACGTGTCACCCCAATATATTTGCTGAAGTACTGTACCCGCTTTGTTAGAATTGCCATCACCTGAAATGAAAGCAATTTCAAGGATTGAACGACCTATTGAAAAATCTTAAGCACATTCTTCTTCTAACGCTCTCACCAACTATCCTAAAAGATGGAGGAAATTCAAGAACCAATTACGATGTAAGGCTTCAGGCGCACGTGCACGGAAGGGGTCTTTTACCCTTCAAACAATTAGCTGGGAAAAACGAATTCTCCTTGAGGCAATTAGGCTTTCAGAAGCGAGCAACATCTCAATAAAGAAGACTGAAGGTCAAAGCAAAGAGAGCCTCTAACAAATAGTCTCGACAAATACCCACGGCGTGAATGATACGCAAACAAATACGCGCAAACGATCTCTAGGAAGTTTGGCTTTGTCTCGAGGTGTAATTAGAGGCAAAGTGGCGGCTGTTGAGTGCCTAGGCATACAATAGAGAGGTGGTCTCATCGAGCGCTCACAAAGAAAGAGGCAGAACCGCTGTCTCGAGATCGAGCCTCTAAAACAAACAGAGGTGACAGCGCTACCCGCAACCCGAGTCTTCAGTGATCGCGAACGAGCCAGAGGCAGTTCAGGTCGAGTCTCAAGAGAGGCGCAGGAACAGTGCCGGCCATGTTGAGACGATGACTCTTGTTTTGAAGAGCCCATCACTTAGTCGGATAATGGGAGGCTGAAAGGATGCCCTGCCTGTCGCCCTGCTCTGGGCGCGGCTCAACACTATCGCGTGTGTGCCCGCAATATAGGATACTTGTGGCTACACAATGCGCATATACGACTAAAATAATGTGAAGGGAATAATGTGCCACAGCATGATTAAGACAATCAGTAACATCATGAGCAATAGAAAAACATGCAAGCTCCACCTTAAGCGCATAAATGAAATTTGGGAGCCCTTTTTCTGTCAAACAAGTCAGTGTCTCGAAAAGATTAGATTAGACTATAGGTTAGTTTAAGCCTCCCTATATGCTACAAAAAAAAAGCGTATCGCAGAGAGGAAGGAGGAAGGCACCATTTAGTTTGGATATTAGAGAATGCGGAATCTATGCAGAAGGGGCATAGAAACAGTAAGTTGAGAAAGAAGTTCATGAAACAAGATAAAAGTTGAAGAAGAAAGTAGTAGGTGCTGAAAAACAGGGCAGCAGTGAACCGAAAAAGGTGGTCCTTAACACAGCGAGAAATATTTTATCTCAACAAAAAGAAGGCCTACCTAACTCTTAACAGTGTCTCGAAAAATGAAAATGAATTGACAAGAATTGATCACATCCGTGCGAAACATTACAAGAATGATACATCAACATATCGATTATAAGAGGAGGAACAAGTGAGAAAAACTCTACCGACTCATTAGAGCATCCTTAAGAGTGTTACTGATCGGTGCAGCATATTTTTCAGCTGTAGATTTAATTTTCCAACGCATCCCAAAATCCTCAAATTCTGCTTGAGTGGCGATATAATTTGTACTTGTCAACACATTTTCTAGCCATTACAAGCCGAGAACAATTAAAACAAGAAACAATGCAGATTGTCAGACATGAACGTAGACTGAAAAAAAGTGAAAGCTGCGTGAGTTATCAGTTACAGTTTCACTCCTAAGAATTCGGATGAATAGTTTTTCGCGAGCTTTCCCCAGATATGCCCTACATTTGACAAGGAAAATAAAATCATTCGATAAGTGTCACAGTCCCTCCCTAATATGGTTGTTTTTCAATACCGTCGCAGATAAAGCCACAATGAGTTCATCCCACCAAAATCGACGTCCATTTTTTTTAGTCCTGGATTCTTTTAACGCACAAGCTCATAATGTTCCGAGTAATCTGCACCTGATCTGTCTTTGTAGAAACCAAAACTTTTAAACGAAGGATTTACTCTTCGTTGCGTGCAATTACGATTTTCAAACAGTCACGGAATGACAAGATTTTAGTATGCAAAACGTACTTTTAGCTGAACATACAGAGGAAGTTATTTTAGCAAAGCAGTTCGAAACACATGTATAGAACGTCACTACTATTCAGAGCGTAAAAGAAAATTCGTCGCTTAATTGCTATTATTGGCTCAAGTGTTTGATATGATTGAAAAACTATTTCATTTCAGGAACAATAATCAATACAGCTTTCCGACGCAAAATATTTTCAGTACATTCGAGATAATTGATGAGCAGATTGGATACATGCAAAGACGAGTCTATATACACACTGCCTGCTCCAGCAAAGGTTATTATTCAACTTTTTAGGCGATACAAGACAGAAAACTAAAGCTGAACTTCTTTAACGAAAATACGCAAAGAAATCAAAACGCGCAGCTGCAAAAAAAGAGAGAATAAATGCCCAAAGCCTTAAATTTCAGAGGTACTCAACACTACAAAATTGAAGGCAGAATATTTCGCAACGCATCAAAATGAGTGCCGTGGCATACGAAAACGCTGCGCTGCACAAGGCTGCAGGAGCGGCCCGAACAAGGCTAGTCCACACAAGGTGCTGCAGTCGAATCCCTCAACGCCGCCACTCTTATGAGGCTGAATTGATTGATAAGTTAGTGTCAGCCTCCCTTCAACACAAGAAAGAAGTTCAAAGAGAGGAAGGATGAAGGCACCATTGAGTATGGAGTTAAAGGGAACGCGGAATCTATGCACAAAGTGTGTTACCACACAGGATCTCGTGCGCATAGAAAGTGTAAGTTGATAAGTTAAGAAGGAAGGTTAGGAAACAAGATATAAGCTGAAGAAGAAAGTCAAAGGTTCTGAAAACAGGACAGCAGTGAGGCGAAAAAACGATGGCCCATGAAAAACCATTCTATTTCAACAAAAAGGAGGCTTACCGAATTCTCACTCGGGACCTCACATTTTCCCTCTGGGAGTCCTAACTCCCACAGGCACTATGGTTCTATTCCCCTGAGGGGTTACAAGTCTGAAAATACTGACAAGCTAAATTCAATAAACGATATTTTCAAGTCCAGAAGAGTACATGCAGTTAAAACTTGCCGCACAAAATACATCAAGGGATTAATGTTTCAGTCTTCACAGCTGCTATTTCGCAGAATTATATGATTTGCCGATGGATTTTTCTAAAAATTAAAGTTTTTTTGTTAGTTTCAAGAAGCAATGTAAAGGAAATATAAATGTAAAAAAAATTTAGACAGTAAGTTCAGTATCAAATATGCATTTTTTAAGCAATAAATTATAAAGCAGAAGTCGAAACCAGGAGAACGAAAATTTACAGAATCGGAATACACGCCATACGAAATCCAGTTTATTAGGAATAGATCTTCAAGATTTGGCATGTTTAGGAAATTAATGAGCAATGATGTTGATTTTCTCCAATAATTTCGATGGCGATGACCAAAAATTTTAAGAACATCAAAATTTCGAATGATGAAATCAATCCTAGAATTTTCTTCGAACAACTTCGACTTAACTAACTTCTTGAACATCTAAAGAGACGTTTTGAAATAAATGTATGAAAGTAGTTGTATCATTTAAAATCCACATGTAAGAAAAATGCGATACTCATTCAAATTACGAGCAGCCGTTAACTTCAAAATCAAAAAAGCATGTAATACACAATAGAACTAACAAAGAGCTGTAAACGTCATACAATAAACCCGAACCCTGCTCTAAGGACGCACTCAAATAGCTGGCGCAAGAAAGTAAAGCGGTGCTCAAGACCTCACTTCACTAAATAACTGCACCACAAAGATGGGCATTAACCTGAGCAGCGAGCAAAGCATGCAGCCAGCCTCCGGTGGGGGAGCCATGCAGAAGGGAGGGAGGGAGACCAGAGCACAGGAGCAGGAGGGGTTGAGATGGAGAGAGGGTGTTCGTTACAGAGCTAGCGAGTGTGGACAGCTCGTTACGGAGATGACATGCGGGACCACACACGGGCCTTCAGAACCGACACTACGGCCGCCCGGCCCACACACTCGCGCTCCCAGCCTCCTTGCAAGCCAGGCCACTCGCAAAATTCCCGCATTCTTGTTCCATCTGAGCAATACGAGTGCATGCGCAGGTGGTGAGCCAAATGTTAGCAGTGACTTACTGAAAGCCATAAAATCTCTGGGTGCAATCGCCACGAGGGTCACCAAACCTTCCCTAATTAGGCATTCTGCGGCTTTCAGCGTAATCCATGATTACAGCTTAATCGATGTAATCAGTACTGATATTGTTTCTATATTTCTATGAACGCTTATTTTTCCCATGGTCACAATTATTTAGAACGGAAACATGTGCCAGCAAAAGCACACAGCATACTTGAATCTCTTAGCAATATTCAAATTAAAACACTACAATTGATACAAGACATCCGATGAAAAGTAACAGCAATACAATGGGGTGAATTTAAAAGTGCTTGGCTTTGAAACATTCTCAATAATCTATTCAACTATATAAATGCCAAAGCCCTTAAATATACAATGTATTTTTTTTCACGGCATAGCACATAAAACACGATAGGACCTTTCATCGCATTATGAACATTATATGCAGTTTGGGAAACGTGCACTCGATCACCTTAATGAAGGAACTTGTACCTTACAATTAATTTTAGCTTTCGCATGTAATACATTCCCCGTAAACATTAAGGCCTGCTCTCATGCTACAGAAAAAATATAATCGACCGCTGCTGTATCATTCCAAAAGCCAAATTCTAATCCCATTATACAAAGCATGAACATGAACACACAAAGCATGAACACAGAGCAACAACATTGCGTATCAGATTAGTTCCATAGACTGTGGCTGATGCCTACGGATAATATTCTCGTTTAAATGCGGTATCAACTTCACACCTGACAAAGTAGCTGCCGTGAAGCATTCCCTCAATCACGACAGCAAATTGCTTAAGCTGCATACTGAGTGACCACCAACTGATGGTGAAAGTAACTAGAAATATCTCGCCGTTAATGCCAGCGACATGAAATAAAAATGCAGCTGTCGCAAAAATTGTTAATTGTTCAAATATTTTTGTGTGATCGTGTCGATAACAAAAAGTTGATGCATTTCTAATTTGGATTAAAATTTTTCAGACGCAACGCACATCTCATGAAAAAATGCTAAGTGTTGCATCCAAAAGTTAGTTTTAATTTTTAATCCAGAGAATAAAAAAGAATATGGTTAATAAATGCGAGAGCGTCAGTTTTCCTGTTTTCTATAGCACATTTGACTAGAGAAATCTGATTAAAATTTAGTTTTCGCGTTAACTCTTATCGATTTCCGATAATCTTAACTTCAAGTATATCAGAATCCCAAACATTACTTTTCTTCCCAGAACAGATCAAACAATTCCTATACTCTGTGGCTCTCCTAAAACTTTCAGACCCTTATTTGCGATGCGCCCGTGAACTCGGAACAACTCACATCGAAGATGTTTCCAAGGTACGAAAACGGGTGAATAATTCATCGCATTGCGAATAACAGAGAAGCAAAGTACGAAGTTACGCACGGATGTCATTCATAAAGCACATTCAAAACACAACGCGTGCACTCGCTCTCAACGTGGAGTCCTGCACTACTTGGCAGCTCATGAAACACTACCAACACTTAGACTTGATGTTATAGTTTAAGCCTCCCTAAACGTAGCAAAGGCGTTCCAATGAGAGGAAGGACGAAGGCACCATTAAGTATGGAGTTAAGGGAACGAGGAATCTATGCACAAGGTGCATAGAAACAGTGAGTTATGCAAGAAGTTCAAGAAGCAAGAGAAAAGTTGGGGACGTAAGCAGTAGGTGCTGAAAAACAAGACAACATTGAACCGAAAAAGATGGTCCGTAACAAGCGAAACACCTAATTTATTTTAACAAAAAGAATGCCAACCTAACCTTCAACTTACGACAATACCAACACTTTTCACACAATACACTCGCGCACGACAATATCCACACCTTACCAATAATGAACACTTTGAAACAAATCACTGCTAATAACGTTGGCATGCTTCCAATAATTGAAAACGTATTTAGAGCTTTAACTTTCAGTTAAATAAAAGCCAAGTCCAGAAACTGCCTTGGAACCCAGTTTAGAAACAATGCCAGCATCCAGCACCAGAACGTTAAGTTTACATAACACTAGAGGGAGAGGCGGAGAAGGGCACGTTGCACCATCAACACCCGCATCACATTCGCAAGAATTTGAGAAAGTTTAGCTGAGCGACTTCATGCATTTTTCAGATGGCGTCGCTGGAAGGTAACGAACGATTTTGCTGTCATAATTAATGTTCCGGGTAATGGCAAAGTAGAGGTAAAAAGCTGGTGGCCCTTACGGCGCTAGTCCTCATTACCCTATCTCGCTTGTTCATCTGTTGCTTGGCTTCAACAGCACGAATCATAGCCATCTTTTATTTATTAACATGGGAGCCAGACATCTTGTCTATTTACTCAGCGTTCGAGCAAGTAACAGATGAGGCTTAACATCACTTACGCCTCTAAAGGCACTGGAGGCCTGTTAATTAGCTTTTGTAGTAGGTCGCCTGCGAAACACTTGGCTGGTTGTTTCGCAGCTCGTACTGGCGGCGAGGCGAGTTTGTTCTCTTGTGCTAAACGACCCTATTGAACCCTAACTCAACGGCCGCAACGGCAGTAGAACGGTCATAACACTGCTTGAATAACATTAACTTGGACTTGACAAGCGAGCGAAAGGCCATTCCTCTAAGTACATTTCAGATGACGGCACGCGGAACACACGTCCTACACCAGTTTCCTGCATTCTGACTCTCGGAGCGTCACAGCAGCTTACCTTATGACGTGGGTGAAGCGCAGACGGAATTAATCTCAAATATAAAGTGGATAATTTATGCGCACACGTTCAGTGAAGGGCAGGTAAAATGACTGCTCTATTGAGTAGGTCGTGTTGAACAGAAACTGAAAATAATGATGGCCAATAAAAAGGCAAAATACCTATGTGTAAACAGCATTCAAATGTAATCCACAAAATAGCGAGAACGCATACACACTTCAGTAACTTAACGGCTGAAACTGTTGCAATAAAAAGGGTACTCACGTTTGTCTGCTGAGCTCGTCACGAAAATACAACCACGCACTCACCTGGGAAAGAAGCAAAAATTAGTATTCAAATTTGACAATAAATTATTTAGGGTACATCCGCAACACATCTACATCCGAGGCCACACAACGTATGAATTATTGATAAAATGAAAATTCCATAAAAATTTACAGTATGAAGAAAAACGCTGAGATAATGAAGGAAATATACACGTATAAGAAAACTTATCACAACGTACAATATCACAGAAAAGCGCCGTTTCAGTAGTGAAATTCGCGTATGGGATGCAGTAGCGCACATAAAATAGAGAAACAGCGCAAAGTAACGCAGTGCATCAAACACTTTTTACGAGGGACCTGAAGTCTACGGCCAGCGAGAATGCAACAAAAGCTTCCGGCAATTGCGATCAATTGCAAAAGAGTTGAGCAAATAAACAGAGTACAGCAGACAGTGATGTATAGCCACAATTTAATCTGCTCCAATCGAAGGATAAATGAGTGACTGCGCGACCCATTACAGATGATTAATTGAGTGAAATTAGGGCGCCATGAAATTCTCAAAATGCTTCAATCCAGGCGAAGATAATCGATTAGATTTAAGCTTTGATAGCCAGTTAAAAGTTCGCCATGAAGGCTCCTGAAAAACGATGGCGCGTACACACACTGGAACTGTTAGGGAATCTATTCCCGTAATTTGTATTCTCGTTGATACACTCAGAACACAGATCTCGAATTAAGCACGAATTAGTTCGTAACTTCAAACATTATTACTGTTTGAGAGGCTTGTCTTTAGTTACGCTAAGACGGAAAATTTACACTTACTGGTCTCGCAAGGCCAAAATTCAGTTCCAGTTCGCACAGCCCGCTACAACAGGCCACCGTTGAACTGAACTTCTAGAAAAATCCACTAGTGCATTTGAGAACATGCGAAAGCTCTCGAAATTGAAATATCAACCTTCCTCGCGATAGAGATATTAGGTGGGTAAAAAATGGAAAATGCGTGTATAAAAAATTACATTAAAAAATTGATTTAATGTCAAAAGGTTGTCTATTTTCATGTCAGTAATAACAGCAGTACAGGAATTTTTACAGAACTGTTGCTTCAGATATCATTTGAAATATTTCCAATAAATTCATTGAAAAGAGCTGACCATTTTTCAAGTGACCTAAATTATTAATGCTCGATTAGCAGACCACACCCAACAGCAGAACTGTTTATATTATCAAAAACACAATTTCAAAAGTACTGACAGCGCATGAAAACTAATGAATTTTCAATGTATTTCAACCATTCCCTACATCTCGTTTTGAATCGAGCATGAAGACATAAAGTCGAGTCGATCTGAAAAAGAATCAACAAAATCCTTCAAGCGGGTACAAAGGGAAACTCTTGTACAAAGGAACGAGGAGAATCGTCACAAGGGCAATCAACAGTTGCTTGCGATACGACTGCTTAAGTTCTTCCTGTTGCGAAACGACCCATCGATGGGTCGTTTGAAAAATTTTAACAATCTTTTAAAATTTATGGTATTCAATGGACCCAGTTAATGTTTTGTATTTATAAAATTGTTAAAAACTTTTGACTTTAAATTTGAGTTGAATATTGAACATGAGTTTAACCCATCGCAGTCAACGTGTTAGGTAGCGTATCCCATGTGGGAAGGGCGGAGCTGCTATGCAGCCACGTCTCCTAAAGAGAAGTGCTCAGAAATTCCACGGGAATAAATCTCGGGGCATGTTTCAGACACTGATTAAATGTACATTTTAGTGTGTACCATGCTGAAAAAGATAAGTATTCTAAAAGTTAAATTATGACATCGCGAGATTCTGTTTCGATTACAAGTCAATAATTTCAAACAAATATATGTCAAAATCTATGATGAAATACTTCAAATCTCGAGAAAGTTTAAAAATTTCTGCTATGAAAAAATATTCTAGAGGTAACTATGAGCAAAATTTTGACTTTCCATTACAAATCACACTAAAAAAAAGAAATTCGTTACAGTGAATGAGAAAAACATTTCTCAAGTGACTACGAGTGTTCTCAACTGCGCGCAAAGGCCCCGTCCAGTTCACTGTGCATTCCAAACATATAGTGAACACTCGCACATTCCTCATCCACAACCGTAAAAATAATATAACAATAGAAGTATAAAATCACTTAGCGAAAATTTTTAGCGACAAATACGAGAGAATAAGCTGAATCTTCGTCTAGAATTAGCTTGATATTCGTCTAAAAGACGAGGATTTAGCTAAATCTTCGTCTACAAGACTTGGAATTAACTAAATCTTCATATAAAAGACTCAGAATTAGCTAAATACTCGTCTACAAGATTCAGAATTGACTAAATCTTCGTCTAAAAGACCTCGAATTAGCCAAATCTTCGTCTACAAGGCTCAGAATTTTGACGCCCATAGCACGCGGTCGCGGGCAAATGTTGGAGCCGAGTAGGACAGCGTTGACAAGTGTAACAGGCGCACTTTCCCCTGCAATACACGGCACTTGATGGCAGTTTTCTCGCATCTCTCAGTCATGACATGCAACAGGCGTCCAGCGCGCAATGATTACGGCTGTTGCGACGCCGCAATGCCCGCCGCTGGCACGAAGCTTCAACTAACTCAGGATTGACTGATGGGCAGAGCTCCGATTGTGTCATCAGGAAGAAGGGCAAAAACCACAGAGGAATATTACACTACTCCATTGTTCTAAGAAACGACAGATCGAGGGAGAACTTTCTCCCTGCAGCACTGAAAAGCTAATGCACATATAGTCCAATCAGTTTGCCAAAATTTGACGTGAAGGTAGCTTGGCAAGCTAAAACACAAAAACTAATACAGTCAGCGTTTTTCTACACCTATGTATTAAAAGCGTTTCGTAAACAATGAAAAAATCAAAGATGTATTAAAAGAAAACAGCGTAAATTTCACTAAATTTGCTACATATAATGGACATTAAAAAGCTCACTTCGCCTTAGAGTACCAAGTAAGGAAAAATTAATCAACCAAGATTAAAAAACTGGAATTTTGTGGAAAATAAGCGACCTGCATTAAAAACTCAGCTCTCGATTTGATCACACAAAGTGAAACAGACCGTTTCCACAACGGCCGAGTAACCGGGGTGCGGACAACACACGCACGAGGGAGGCCTCGACGCGCGTGCTACAAAAACTTGGCGTCCATTCGAGTGTTGGTCAACGCAGCGGGCTCGTGCGGTTTTTTTTTCGACAGGCCTCCGCTTGTTACATCGATCGAACGGCGGATGCGTCTAATTCACAACACACCGATCAGCGCAGGAGAGTTTTCTGGATGAGCAACATTGACGCAGATTTACCAACGCAGTCCGAGTAACATTGTATTGACTGAGTCCCGTGCCAAAAAAGCCTATTTATATAATCTTTCCAGAAAATATATTTGAATATTCTGCTACCCATTTTAGACAAGAACATTCACAAGTTCCATACATTTTTAGTAAACAAGATGGTAATACAAAGAGCTCTGACTACTTGAGGGTAACGAAGAGAGTGAATCGAACAGGGAATCCCTGCAAGTCTGACACTAAAAGGTTCCTGTCAACACAAGCATCCGGCTAACTGCCAGGCCAGAAAGAACACAAAAAAATACAGGAAGCGAGCGGCAGTCGTCCCAAATTGCCTCAACAAAATTATCGGCCTCGTGGAAATTCAATGAGGACGACTCAGTGACGGCAAATTAATTAATCTGTCATGGAGCCATCAAGTTGCGCAAATAGTGAGAGGAAACTCATGATAAGAAGGACGGTCGAAGTGCGGTAGCCATCTGACATCCGGACCGCGGCACAACCGAAGGCATCGTTGACGAGGATCAGGTACACTCGCTCCCGGCCGCAGCACAGACGCTGCTTATTACACTCATACATGAGATGTTGCTGACGAGCATTAAAAACTCACTTTTTACGTACTTGAGCATGAACGTTGAGAGGAAGACAAAAAAGCGTTTTTACAAACTCAGCCGTATTGCCAGACCGAGGGCTACAAATCAATGGGAATGAAGATCACAGGCTGATGCTGCGGCCCCACTTGAAGAAGTTCATTGCACTGTGCACTTGATACAAACATGGACGGTATGTATGTATGTACGTGTATGTACACGCGACACCAAGCATTGATACATCGTTTGTTGCATTTGTTAGGTTGCTACGAAAATGCGCGTACAAAATAAGAATCCCTATAAAATTTGAATGAAAAAATTAAATGCACAAAATTCATCAATAATTCTACGTGAATTGTTCTTTTTAAACGTAGTGATTTTTCTCAGTTAATTAAGCCCCAAATTAACTGAATCTTAAAACAAGCTAATGTTCCACTAGAACGAGTTGTAAATTTTGTAACCGTCCACATTTTGCTTTGTTACTGAAATTCCTTATATACATAGACTGAATAAAATAGGAACACTTACGACATAGAGAAAGACAGTTGGTTTGTTAAAAAAAAATTCAACAGCGCAGTAACAGGTTGAAATTAATGGTAAACACAAGTTAAGAAATACAAAGGACAATACAACGCGAAGTATTTATGTACGAGAAAAGTGATGTAATTCGATAAAATATGTCTCGTGAAAAATAGTGATTGGATCTCGTGACAACTAAAATTGAATACGTGTGATTGGATGAGAAATTGCCTAGATAGTAAAAATGGCAACACTGACTTTTTATCACTGAGTAACGCAAGCATTCAAATTAATAAAAAAATACTAATTATGATTTACAAGAAGAACATATACGATACAGCAAATAACACACCAAAACAGAACCATGTATGTCAGGTAATTGTTAGTACCGTTCCGTCTGGTTAAGGCAGAGAATGATTTAAATTTTTTTTCAATAAAAAAGAACAGTTTAATTACTTACCTCAATATTTCTATAGCAGCTCACGGAGAAAATTTCATTGCTCAGAAAAAGCAGCGTGATGTTCACGAATATTTAGCTTGGTGGCGTGGTAGCAACAAATAATTCACCAAAGAAAAGCGAATATTGAGGCTAGCAATGGGAAGTAGAAGCTGTAATTTCAACTGACGCCCACCAATACGCCGGTATCATTGTGCGGTCAGTAATCAATCCATCAAAGCTGTAGATGAACCAGCCGGGGTTCCCAATGCGAGTGATTATCTGTTGGAAGCCCCATGGTTATAAAGATTCATGCCCCAACAGTAGCATGCGTAATGAAAACCCAAGGGAAATCTGCACAAGTTGAAATCAATACGCCCTATTTTTTTCGCGATCGACAATCTTACTACAGAAAAAGCAATTGTAAAAACTGAAGCCAAAGAGTAGATATGAAGTTATTACTCGCATAAAAGTTGTTGTATAGATGTGATAAGATCAAAATCTTGTACATGAAAGCGAATATCATAACGAGTTTCAAGAATAATATAATTACTAACCATGTTATGTTATAATTTAAATTTTTTAAAATAAAATGTATTACCAAACAGAGGAAACGAGTCGAAAAATAGGAAAGAAGTGGTAAGTGTCATTAAATAGAATACAAAATAAAAAATGGCAGTGCAATATGCAGTAATAAATAGATCGGTTTAATCAACAAACCATGACTATAAAATACTAAAGAAGATAAAATCGCTCATAAGATGTAAAATATGATTCGAATGAGCATCAACGCACCAGTAAATCAGCGTACATCCATAAATTACAAGAGTAAGCGTTAGGCCCCGGAAAATGAATGCCAGGCACAAACGTTTTGAACGGTATCAACTTCAACACCCGAAATGTAACTAATCTAAAGGTACAACTGATCGACCAGGAATATCGCAACGGCGTGAAGTGCGGAGCGTTACGGAGAGTAATTCAAACACGGATGCAGCATCCAAAGGTATGTGCAACAGAATAACCATTCATAGAGAGATCACAAAGGAATTTAGGTATAAGAAAGCAGAAAAGAGTGCAGCAGCACACATGTAAAGGATGCCAAAGGACGGTCATGGGTGGCCGAGGCCAGAACGGCCATCAAGCTGTGGGTGGCCGTCACTCCAACACAACTAAAACAATCCTACAAGCATCGGGAATGCGAAACCTGTTGCTTTTAGTACGATTCTTTCCAAGGCAACCGCGCCAGACCAACAAGTCTCTGATGACGCGAAAGTTCACTGCATTGAAAGAATGCCGCTGAAGGGCCACTAAACACGATGCGGTCAGCGAGGGCAGGGAATGCCTTCAAAATTACCACGGACAGCACGGGTCGAACTTTAAATGGTTCTTGCATGGATATTTTTACGAAAGCGTTGGTTGCACAGAATCATATCATGCAGCAACATACATGAAAGTTTGCTAATTAAGTTTCACAAAATTTTCCAAATGACATTTATAACGAATGAGTAAATTAAAGATGGTGTAGATCGAACGTAAAAATTCTATAAGTTGAAAATTGCAAGGAGAAAATTATGGAAGCGCTTTGCTGAACGTTAGAATAGAATAAGCAACGATTGGGACATCGGATATCCAGGTGAGCGCATTTCCAATTAAGGTGGTGACTGCGTTAGACGAAAAGTATGGTTCCTTGCAAATGCAAAGTGAAGTTAACCTACCACTAAGAAATAAGAACAAAAATTACGGGTACTTCTAAAAAGAAGCAACGATATCAACGTAAATAAAAGAATTGTTCAAAGACGGTGAATGCAGACAACGAAGCCGAGACAAAACTTTTTTGGAGCATTTCAGAAATACAAAACTCAGAGAACATCCATTTAAAGAGCAACGTGGAAATTTCTAGTAGGAAAGTTGGTTATGTAAAATTGGGATCAACTTTCATAGAGTAGAAAAAACTTCTAATTTAGCTGGAACACAATATCAAAAATAGAGTTTTAGAGCTAGTAAAACAAGCGATGAACTGGGCATGTCCGAGAAGCAATTAAAAAGCATTCAGGGTGAGCAGACGAGGCCAGGCTATTATCTGAGTACTCCTCGCATCATTTCTCCATGGAAACGAGTATACCTCACAAAGGTTGGAGTACAACCAAAACCGAGTATGGATGGAGAATTCAACACAAATCCCGAAAAAAGAGTGATATCGGGCGAAGTTCAAGTTTTCAGCACCTTATCTACGAGATGCTCAAATCATTTCGATCATGAAGACCATCATAAAATTAAGGGGCGCAGTAAAGAAGAAGACGACGACGCTCTCGAGGCTTAAATGACTTCATGGGTACACGATCATGCCAGGGCGCTTGTTATCGAATTTAGGCAACTATGAATATCTCGACGAGTTGCGTTCAAACAAGTATGCAAATGCACCATAAATTAAAAAGGCCCCGAGCTTAAGAGAGAGCACATGAAGCAGGGTTATAATCATGTGTTCTATGCTGGCGGTGCTGAAGGAACGAGGCGCAGATACTTGGTTGACGCTTTATAGCGAGGTCGCAATCTGCTCAGTAAACACGCTCGTCTAATGGTACACCGCGAGACAAAACATGATCGAGCGCTCCATGCAGCCGCTGGACCGATCATCCCCCGGTCCTATATAGAGGCTAGCCAGACCTTAGCGTCTGTATGATGGACCGCCAATACACTTGATCCTGCTGTTTCTAACGGGTCTCCTATACACTCAACTCTGATTGTGTTCGTACAGAGCGAGTGACGGATTTCATTCAATGGTGACACGGAAATTCAAAAACATTTGATTCGGCAGCGATGGACATCTCTTGTATTTGAATTCATGCACTTTTGACGGACCTGACCTGGTAAATATGCGATGAGCACTCACATGTGAGGCTTAAAACGCACACAACGGCCCAGCAGCACACTTGATCTGGCAGTGAATGAGAAGGGCCAAAACTAAACTTGATTCGAAACGCACAGAATGATTATTCTGTTGAACTAAATCTCGCAATGTAACGGATGGTCCTCCTAAAATAAAATTAAGCTCACAACGTACTAACACATATTTTCCACAGACTTAATTTTGCAAAAAATACGAAAAACGTTCATCTTACGCCATCTTACACTATAAGTACAAGGAGTCTTCAGAGCCGACCTAACATTAAGAGCGCCAAGATTTCGAAAGAGTCGACCTCATGTTGTATATTATGTTTTACGAGCGGCATTGTCTGCAGGAAAAGTAAATAGGCGCATGCGACAAGCTTTCAGTAGACTCGATCACAAAAACTCAAAACGATGTTACATTTAACAACCTCCATTGCGCACAGTGAGCCTATTCGTGAATTGTTTGCTAACAAGATAGCACCGTGAGTGAGACATGAATTAAAATATCCATCAGGGCTTCCACATCGTTTTCAATAACTATTTCCATTTTAGAATTAAGGCCAAAAAAGAGAAATAAAACAACCAACTGACAAAATATAGAACCAAAATACTTATGTTGGAGACTCGTCTTACGTCTGTAACATTAACGGTTCACGTACACGACTCACACATTAGGGAGCGACACTACATTTGGAATGAGTTGGAAAAAATCGAAGTTTAAGCTATCGTGCAACAGTAACACTAAAGCGGTCTGCAAAAATAAAACTGATTCACAAACGCTGTTAACGCTTTGATGCTGCGGCTGTAACAGATAATTATGTTCATAAAGCGACAGTTAATGATAATTACGCAAATAAAACGCTTGTAACTGATCTGCTACAATGCACGCGGCTATTGATAATCTGGCTATACTACGGCTGTTACAGGTAGTCATCTAGCTTTGATACGGCTGTTACTCATTATTGCCGGGCCATAATACGGCTGTTGTTGAAATCAGTGGACGATGATGCAGCACCGCGTTGCCATCAAGCTCCTTCTCGCGTTTTTTGCAGGCTGGATTATTAAACATTTCTGACGAGCTTTCTCGTCTTAAATGCTTACGACTCCATACAATCACGGCAAGAATTTCAAAACGATCGTAAGACGTGAGATTTGTTATCGTTGAATGCCGATTGCTTTCCGGCAGACTAATGCAAAAGTAAATTTTTGGCGATGTTAATGGGATCGGAAAATGTATGTAATTGACAAAATAAAAGCGCTTTATCTCAGATAAAATGAGTTGTATTTTTCTGCGATTGCAGAAAGAAAACTTTGAAAGTGTTTCAGGGCAAATTGAATGAAAAATCCCGTCAAATAGTAATGATTAACGCATTGAAAAAATTCATCACGAATCCGGACTGGATTCTTTTGAAAATCAACACCGCTAAATAAAGAAATATGGTTCAACGAAAACAACTTGTACCTCGCTATCATGTTGAAAAATGCCAAGAAATAGTTACAGACAGAATGAAGGTGAAGCTCAATTAACTTAACTGATGTAGCTTTCAACGCTACAAGTATAATTATTATCTATCTCAATTTTCGTAACCGTGTTCACGAATATATTATACGTACGTCAATTATACACAGCTGATAATATGGTAATCAATAAAATTCATCTTTTAAAGGAGGACAAATTGTTGCAGCAGTAGTAGGTTGAGTAGGAACTAGTGTATATTTGTAGATATCAGTGGATGAGACAGCCAGGGTGAATTGTAAAGTAGCTTCAAACTAGGGCTCTAGACCCAACGCAACGTAACAGGACAAAATCACTTCTTGAAAATGAAGCGACACAATGTGTACCACACACTGTTTCGGACAATATATCGTGCGCTCACTCAAATCCAAACAGAAGCACAAAACAACACAAAAATTCACAAGCAGCAATAACCCACTCCTCAATCTCAAGCTACATGGAGAGATTAGATTATTAGTTAGTTTAAGCCTCCCTATTCTCAACAAATGAGATCCAAAGAGAGGAAGGAAGAAGGCACCATCTAGTTTGGAGTTAAGGGAACGTGGAATCTTTGCAGAAAGGGCATAGAAACAGTAAGATGAGAAAGAAGTTCATGAAACAAGATCAAAGTTGAAGAAGAAAGTAGTAGGTGTTGAAAAAACAGGACAGCAGTGAACCGAAAAAAGTTGGTCCGTAACAAAACAAAAACCTTTGTTATTTTAACAAAAAGAAAGCCTACCTAACCTTTAGCTCGGGCCCTCACATTGTCCCCCTGGGAGCGCTAATTCCCATAGATACAATAGTTGTATCCCCCTGAGGGGAGCTACATGGATATTACAAAGAAGACCGAACAGCTCGAAAATATGGCACGAATGAAGCTGAGCCTCCACAGCCGATCATTCAGAAGCTTCAGGTCACGTACGAGAGTGAGAAGTTTGCGTCAGCCACGCACAACCCGGGAAGCCGCGTAAAAGATGACGCTCACCAAGTGGATATCAACATGTACGACGCGCCCAAGCATCAGAAGCAATTCCCATGCGATGTCCTCCAGTACGCTGCAATAGACCGGCAGCCCTAGCTTGCCAAGCCGGTACGAAACCTCGTAGGGAGAGGGAAGGGTCATCGCGTCGCTCAGCTCACGAACGACTGAGTCTTCTACTTCAACGGGTGTGGTACAGTAATGCGAAAAATGGACGCTTTTTTCAGTGTAATAGTGCTCTTTTTAGTTTCATCCTAAATAGTTAAGAGTCTACATTCAGGAAATAGGAATCGACACGAATGATGACTTGCCTTCAATGCAGAGCACAATAAATGACACAAAATAGAGAAAAAATGGCAAAATGATTTTTTTCAAGAGAAATACACTAATTATCTCAAATTATTTCTGCATACCCAAATGTTCCATGTTGGAGGTATTTATAATTCTTTTTCCGAACATTTTTTCTTAATCAGTTATGAAAATTAGATGAGACACGTCAGTTTGAGCCTCCCAAAATAAAGGTGTTTCAAAGGAAAAAAAAACAATTAGAATGGACTTTAAGGAACGAGGAAGCTATGCACAATACTCCCTGCACATACGAGCAGCAAGTTAGAAAAGAAAATGAAGAAGATTAGATTATTAGTTAGTTTAAGCCTCCCAATCCGCAACAAAGGCGATCCAAAGAGAGGAAGGAAGAAGGCACCATTTACTATGGAGTTAAGGGAACGCGGAATCCATGCAGAAAGGGCATAGAAACAGTAAGATAAGAAAGAAGTTCATGAAACAAGATCAAAGTTGAAAAAGAAAGTAGTAGGTGTTGAAAAAACAGGACAGCAGTGAACCGAAAAAAAGTTGGTCCGGAACAAAAGAAAAACCTATGTTATTTTAACAAAAAGAAAGCCTACCTAACCTTCAGCACGGGCCCTCACATTGCCCCCCTGGGAGCGCTAATTCCCAGAGATACATTAATTGTATCCCCCTCAGGGGAGAAAAAAAAAGTGAAATAAAAGTTGATGTAGAAAGTAGTAGGACCTGAAAAACAGGACAGCGATGAACCAAAAGATGTGGGTTCGTAACGAAACAAAAAATCCATTCCATTTCAACAAAAAGAAAGCCTACCTAACCTCTAGCTCTGAACCTCACGTTTCCCCGCTTTGAGTGCTAATTCCCATAATAACAATAGTTGCACCGCTTTGAGGAGTATCAGTTATGAAAAAATCAGAATGAAATGCTGAACCTACTCCACAATAAAGAAATCCTTTGTAATATCAAAATTTTATAACAGAATTGAAACTGCACTAAAACTCAACACATGAAGCCGTAACACGTTTCCTGTGAAGGGAATCACCGGTGGTCACTGAAGGGATATAGAATTTTCGTAATGCTGCTGATTGACCTGAAGTCACTACCTCAATTTTTCTAAATACTTAATGAAAGCTAAATGAAGGCACGATCGAGTTAATGTTTAGCGTTTTCAAAATTGATTACTTCAATTGATTTTAAATTTGAATGGAATATTGAACTCGTTTGGCCCATCGCAGTTAATGTGTCAAGCTACAGACGATAAAGATGAGACGAATACAATGTTAAATCTTATACGTAGCCAAAATTCGCACAAAATTAATTGATAAAAAGCACTAGGAGGCACAGATTAACACGTTGACTACGAAGTGGCACATAAGTGAACCAGTAAGTACATTGCTCATTTACGTATCGGTATGAATCATGGAAGTTTAATTATTTCCCTACATTTTTTAAAATGGATTCAAGCGCACCACAAGTTAGGATATTATCGTGGAATTATATTTTACACTTTTCTCAGAAAGAATATAAATATGTAAGAGCAGGAGAGTCGGTTCGTCAATTCTTCTACTCGCAACCCCTAACGTACCAAACCAACCGTAACAATCGCGCAAACGTAGTCAACGTGTAAATGCAAAAGGGATAGGCGAAGGTATGATTTCGACAAAACGTACCTTACTCCGGCACAAAAAACTATAGCATGTCGTTACTTTGAACAATATAGTCTGCAGATCAAGAGAACTACATGGTACTACCCTCTGTATTCACTGACGTTCATCCTAACTTCCNTTTAAAATGGATTCAAGCGCACCACAAGTTAGGATTTTATCGTGGAATTATATTTTACACTTCTCTCAGAAAGAATATAAATATGTAAGAGCAGGAGAGTCGGTTCGTCAATTCTTCTACTCGCAACCCCTAACGTACCAAACCAACCGTAACAATCGCGCAAACGTAGTCAACGTGTAAATGCAGAAGGGATAGGCGAAGGTATGATTTCGACAAAACGTACCTTACTCCGGCACAAAAAACTATAGCATGTCGTTACTTTGAACAATCTAGTCTGCAGATCAAGAGAACTACATGGTACTACCCTCTGTATTCACTGACGTTCATCCTAACTTCCGGCGCTTCTGCATAAATGAACAATGTTCGTTTGATTTAGGTCGACATTTACGCTTTGTCCACGGCTTCACAATATGAAGCTAATGTTTGTTCCGGGAAGAGAAAAAACCTCCAATTGTTTGACGGGGCTTACGTAATTTACTTAATCCATTTTATTTTTATTAAAAATTATAGTTCTAGAGTTTGAAGGTGAATAACAAAATTTGACATGCATTTTCCTTACGGCAAACATAGATACACTGGTTGTTTTCGAAAACGTTCGGAATTATTTTTTTTAGTGAACATATGACGGCTGCAGTAGCCCTAAAGGGAGGTAGGATACAAGGTGAACGCCAAATGATAGTTGAACATTTCTAGTTACTGACGGCAATACTTACACGATGTCGATAAAAACAACGTAAAAGTTGTTTCAAATGTTGAAAATGTAAAATAACACGCATTAAGCAAGAGCCTTCCACGAACGTATTTTGCTCGTAAATGTGTTCAATATTCTAAATACGAGCAACCCACAGTACCCTTAAGTAACGAACCCAACTTAATGGCAGAGAGCGGCGGCACATTCACATGCAAGTTGCGGAAATTTTGAATATTCATAGGAGTAACGCACAGAAATCCAACCGCCTGTGACGCTGCAAACGTGAAGGCCATCTTGTTCATGCACATCATTGCATTAGTTAGCCTTGAAGCTTCCACCATCCCATCTATGCAGCGTGAGCACGGGGAAAAACTTGTGCCGCCTACATAAGTTGACTATGTTCTTACATTTACGGTATATCAAATGCCCTCATGATAGCTTAGAAAATTTCAACTTACGCTCTAAATTTTTAAATGTAAGAAAAATACCAGTCATGTCGGGGAGAAGAAATGCTTCTCAAAAACTTCCAAATAACTTCAAGTAAGTTGTTCGTAACTTTATAATAGTTTAAATTGCGTCCAAATGGTGGGAATCCACAAATTAACAAAAACAAAGATAATCTAAAAATTAAATCAATAGGATTAATCTTCTAAAAATATTGTACAAAATTACTTCGCACATGAATAAGTAAGGTTTCATCATAAGCGAAATTATTTTGAACAAATTTATCATTTTCACAAATTACAAAATTAATTCGAACAATCAAGAACCACTTGGCCTCTTTCAGATACTTTTATATAAATTATCGACACCCAGCACTCAGAGGCCGTCTCGTCACTCTATGCTACAGAGGGCGTGTCCGCTGAAATGTCTGCGCGGCAAGCAGCAAAATTCACCCTTCATTTTGATGTACGGGCAATTTTGTGTCTTCAAAACCCAAAATTACCATGCATGACTACTCATTTACACACAAGCCCATGTAGCTAATAACATTAACTGGCAAGACTCAAACGCTATTCTAACCAAATATTGCAGCCGGCTTCAGACGAAGTACACAACTCAGGCATTTCACTGCGTATAAGAACCATGCGGAGGACCTATTTAACTATCGATAAAACTACCTACATAAAATGACGCTGTAATAACGCATGTAAGCAACTGACCACAGATTGATGAAGTGGCCGTTAATGAATGCAAAACATGAGCAATGAACTGGAGGGCGTGTCCGAGCCTATCATATGAACTTGACTAGCGGCAACGGGACGCTGCTGCCTGCACGGTACCTTCTAAAGTCACTACCAGAATACACTCTATGCGCAAAAAAATATTTACGGAAGAACAGACGCATCCCAGCTAAACAATTTGTGAACCATAACTCAAGGACTGCTAAAAGCGCTGTCGTAAGCTATCATACTGCACTGATAAAATCCTAGCAACCCCCAGAATTTCGACTGTTCAAGAAATGCTACCAAATTCCGTAGCATTGTCGTCAATCTAATATACATTTAATAATTGAAAAATTCCTTAGAGAGAATAATGTCTGATATGAGAGCATTTTGAGGAGAGCTTCGAAAAGCGGCCGCAATATCTCTCGATCAAATTACGGCAATCGACGCCCCGCTTAACCACACATCGCATTAGACGCAAAAGAGCTCATTAAAATTCAACACGAGCTTCATGAGCAGCCATAGCTGGCGTCTGCGAGAAAAGAAAAAGTCAACATTACAAGGATAATGAGTGCTGAGATCAGTATGCCGGGGAGTGGTAAATAAATAAGCTCGCAGTCTCGGCAGACAGCGCCTTTACGTGTAGTGGTACGCAGCATCATGTAAAGGCCAAGCCAGCTTTCAAAAGCGAGGGAAGTATTCTCTCAATACTTACCCTTGGTGTTCAGTAATAGACAAAATATAGTTTGGTTTATAAAAATAAAACGTTAATTTGCTGAGCATCTGTATCAGGAAGATAAAATTCTACACTCGTGCCGTTGGTGAAATCTACTAAATACACCTCATTATGGTAGAGCTCAACCAGAAACGCCCGACTTTCAACAGTAAAATTCCGGAGAACGCGACGGACGCACTAGATAAAAACTGAAATTACACGTTTTTCAGAAGACTCATTTTTTCGAAACTATAATCTTTTTGTTCTATCAAATATTAACTGAGTTTTGATGGTATAATACTTTTAATGTATGTATGTAAAGTTACTTACAAATCACATGTACCCAGTCTGAGAGTTACTGTTTGTAATCAAGAAAAAACTAAATTAACCGGTTAACTTACGTAATATTTTTTTAAAATGTGGATAAACAGCTAGCACGCCAGCAAGCACAATTATTGTTAAATGCCATGCAAAAATATACTACCACATTTATTACCTTAGTGATGACTGCAAATATCGTACCAAAATCATTTGAGCGAAGAAAACTGAGCTTGAGTGAACTTTGGTAAATACCGACGAGTGATAAAGTTTACCATACAAACAAAATACATATAATGAAATGAATCCCATTTCAGTATAATCGGACAAAATGAAAATAATAATTTCGAATAACAAAATAGCGTTATTGCTACGATGGTCCTTCCATCAATAATCAGTTATTTAACAAGATTAAATTTGATTAGATGTCAGTTTAATCCTCCCCCAACCGCAACAAAGACGTTCTATAGAGATGAAGGAACCATTTAGTATGGAGCTAAGGTAACGAGAAATTTCTGCACAAGGTGCATAGAAACAGTAAGTCGAGAAAGAAGTTAATGAAACAAGACAAAATTTGAAGAAGAAATAAGCAGGCGCTGAAAACAGGACAGCAGTGAACTGAAAAAAGATCGTCCGTAACAAAACCAAAAACATTCCTATTTCCACAAAAGGATGGCCTACCTAACCTTTAGCTTGTGACCTCACATATTCCACCTGGGAGAGCTAATTCCCACAGATACAATAATTCCATCCCCTGAGGGGGTGGATTTTTACGAGCACACCGAGCTCAGATTATCGTCTGAATGATGGATGCACAAATTCGTGGCTTAATCAACAGCTCTACGAGTGACATTGGGCTGACTGCGCCATGAGTGTCCACAATGCTGGTGCTAGTCCATCTGGAGGTGGTCCCAATTCATTGTAGTGGAGATATCGTCAATTCATTGTAAAGGAGATATCGTCGCGGCGAAACGCTCTTTATGAGTTGTCCTGGAAATTTCAAGTAAAATTCAGCCTCTAATTCACCATCTGACTGCTAAAAATGAAGCAGTAAAAGTAGTTAATACTTAGCAGCTAAACGAAGGAAGCAGCTGCTAAGCCCACTCGGCTTGAAACATGGAATTCTGTTGGATTGAAAATTTAAGCTCGGTGTGCTCGAAAAAATTCAAGTACTGCTACGACGTGTCAATAGAACATTTAAATATAGACTCAGTAAATTTTTGAGATAGGTACCCAGAGAGATGTGCTGAAGAGGATTGACTCTGGTTTATTTTCCTCTAGTTAGTCCCTGGCCTAAAAATATGAACAAATAACAGTACGCATTTTTGAAAAGTATACTCAAAGTCTCCCTCTGGTCAGCAAACCATGAGACGTTGGCGTTTTTGTCTTCCCATCACAGAATTTATAAGGTGACCCAGAAATAACCGACCCTTTTTATTTGCTATCAAACCAAAAATAATAATGGGTGCTAGGATTTTGAGCTCGATATATTAGAAAGAAAAATACATTTAAAGTTCATTATCTCCATGTTTCACTTGACTCGATTTGCCACTGTTGTACTTGACTTGATTTGTCAATGTTTGACTTGACTTGTCAAGAAGTCACTCATATGACAGCATTTTTTGCCCACGCCCTATAGAGGCACTGGATCACCGACTAAACAAGAGCGTTGACACACTAAAACATGTCGCATGAGATTTTAATGCAGATTGGTTTCGTACTTCTTAGGAATTTGATATTAAGACTCAGTAGTTAAGACGAATCTCCATAATAGTAGTGTGGAAAGTTTCACGATTGTCTAAAGATAATTAGAAAAAAGACACAGCCGAAGTTAGACTCATTTCTAATGAAAATAATTAACGCTAATCAACCACAAAGGTAAATATAGAGCTAAAAGAACAGAAACAGCTTAGGATGACGATCGATACGTGAATGACTCCAGTCTGCAAATTTTATAAGAAGAAATCAAGCCGCAAGACTTGAATTCTACCATAACCAAACCCGAAGAAATTTTCTCGCAGCGCCCTAAATTTCCTTGTCCTTTAAACACAATTCTACTTCTGATCACGGAAAAAATCAGAGGATATAATTTAAGATAAGCAAGTTGGAGGCACAGAATAAGGCCTCCACACTCGAAACATTCGCGCAACGAAGGTACGCAGGCTGGAATGGAAGCGGAGAATAGAAGCCACCCCCACTGATGTATCTATTAGAGATTTAAGTGCTCGAGGGAGCCCTGCTGCGCAGGTGAAAGCTCGCCAAGGCGGCACGGAGCCACACAAGCAGACCGCAGCCCGGGTGACCGAGAACGAGCTGCTCCAACCATCCCTCAAACAAGCGCGCTACAAAAGAATACACAAGCGCTCATTACCGCTTCACTTTATGATGATTTCATTCTTAAAAGGCGCCACCAAAATTGTGTCGTACGTCAAAGATGGTGCAGTTAATACACATAGAAAGTATCGAAGAATATAGCTACGCAGCTCATTATCGCTTCATTTTATGATGATTTCATTCTTTAAGGCACCAGCAAAATTGTGTCCAACGTTCACTAAGATAGTCAATAGAGGCTGTGAATTTAATAAGCATGAAGGAATCTTTATATGACTGATTTGCATTGTTTATGACAACTTAATTCTGTAACGCTGTCAAGAAAAATATATCAGCCGGAGTAAAATGAGATAAATTCAAGAGATAAGGAGCAACAAAAACAATACTGCACAGTTTTTGGATAAATTTCTAATGGATGTCCACAAAATGCGCCAGCTTTCAACCATTCTTTTGCATCACATACTAACACTTTGACGAGTAGAAGTTGCGCTTACATAACCAGGGTTGTGATAATGATTAATTGATTATAAATTAGTTTCAGCCTCCCTTTACCACAACAAAGATGTTCAAAGAGAGGAAGGATGAAGGCACCATTGAGTATGGAGTCAAGGGAACGCGGAATCTATACACAAAGGGAGTTCTCGTAAAAGATCCTGTGCGCATAGAAATATAAATATAAGAAGAAAGGATATGAAACAAGATATAAGTTGAAGAAGAAAGTCAGAGGTGCTGAAAAACAGGACAGGAGTGAACCGAAAAAAAGATGGTCCTTAACAAAAAAAATTTATTTCAACAAAAAGAAGGCCTACTTAACTCTCAGCTCAAGACCACACATTTTCTCCCCCTGGGAGCGCTAATTCCCATAAATACAGTAGTTGTATCCCCCTGAGAGGGGGTTGTGATAATAAAGCAAGATGACGCACCATGATGTGGAACATTGCGTAAGACCGGCTGTCGCTTGGCACTACGTAACTAATTCAGCTGTACTCAAAAATAGGAACTTCCATATGTCCGCATCCTAGACTTGTATTAACTGCACAAACACGAATGCAAAAAAAACAAGTAAATTAATTATGAGCGTTTCGAATGTTAACGAATATCTGCTGAACCTTTCAAGTTTGGCAATAGTAAACGAAAAATAAAATTCGCATGACATTTGAAAAAAATGTTCAGTAAACCTAGTTCCCTGAGTTGTGGATTGGTTAAGATTACAAGTTAGGTTCAGCCCCCTAACCACAACAAAGTGATTCTCAGAAGAAAAAGGTAGAAGACACCATTTAGAACAGAATTACGGGAACGGGAAATCTTTTAGTATAAGGGGTGTCCCTACACCCTGTACATAGAAACGCAAGATGGAAACAGGTTAATGAAACCAAATTGAAGTTGAATAAAAAATTATTATGCACAGAAAAAACGCACTGAACCAAAAAAAATTGGTTCAGAACAAAGCAAAAACCTATTCGATTTTACAAAAAGAAAAAGAACCTAACCTTCAGCTTGGGACTTCATGCCTTCAACCGAGTAGCACTAATTCCCATCAACACAATAGTTGAAGCCTCTTGAAGAGGTTCCTGAACTTGCAATCATTGCTTTTCTATAAGAAAAAAATCTCACTTGACATGGTGTGAAAAATATTAATCATAAGTGGAAACACGGCTAAAAGACACCGTCAGTTGAGAGCCCCAGAAATTCAGTTGCTGTCTATTTTATAACTGCATATTTAATACTAAATTGTGGTCCGATCTAAGCGATCACCACGCAGCAGAGCAATGCAATGCACATTGCAGCCACGTACCATAGAAACAATGGGCCAGTTATCCCACGAGAAAAAAGAGGATGGAATTAATCATTTATATTTACTTGGATTGGTCTAATAATTATAATAAACAGGCACTAAAAATGCAGCTGACACTGTAGGGGGTTGTTAGATTGCTACGAGATACCTCCGAAGCTCGCGTAGTTATTAAAACTTATAGACGAAGGCAAACAACTAAAAAGATGTAGAAAGAAATGAAAGATTCTTGGACTATAAAGATTAACAGTACATCGATGATATGCACGACATTTAAAATTATGGTAATACCGATCAGATGGATTTAACAAATAATCGAAAGGTTTACAAGTACTTCGACAGGAGTTCAAGTAATGGTAAAACTTGCCCAAGAAAATAAATGAGCTTCAATGCAGATTGAAGAACACTAATATTCCACATTCACATAAAACAAGAAAATGATACTGAAAATTGTTGTTTAAGCATAAAATCAATACAGAGGAATGTCTGATCAAGAAGTGAACAACAAATTTGTAGAAGAAATGGTTAGGATTTGTAACGACTACGCTGAAATGGTGTTAGCGTAGGCAGTTTGTGTAGCAAATCTGCGAAAGGCCATCAATGAAGGGATAAAATCAAGACAATTCGACAGAAGAGATATTATAATGAGTGCCGCCGGCAAGACAAAAAACACGAACAATGTGGCGAATATTGACAGGGATGAATGAACCATCGTATGTTTGCAATATTTACAGGCAGATCAAAAGCGAAAACTTGGGAAGGATGAGTTGTAAGAGAAAAGTGATGAAATTCAGAGGCGAGCAGAGGCAGCTCGAGTGGGGCCGAACAGCTCGCTCATTAGAAGAGTCGGAGGTAGCTTATCCAAACACTCGCTCAGGGGGACCTAGTCTCCCGCTGTGCTCGAGCTCCGATCACCACGCACTCTTTACCGCCTACCACGCGCCGCTGATACAATCCAATGCCCTAAAAATGCGAGAGCCGTAACTCCAACTACGCACAAACCTAAGGAATTCATCGAGCTAACGAAAAATTAGCGATCGCATGACTGAAAACATTTGAAGGTACCACGAAGTGCGAGATCGTGGTAGTGTAGAGTAGGAATACGTCCGACGACCTGGAGCGATGGACAGCCGGAGTAGTCTCACTGACAGACCGGTTCTGCAGCCTCTGTGAAGCCTATATGCTTCTCTCATTCTCTCGCTTACAGACAACAATCGACGCGTAATGATATAAATCCACGGACAATGCAAGCTTCCATCATCATTGCAAATACAGCATAGATTAAAGAAAGCATAGCATCTTACGATGTTTATCAAATTTAAGGGATGAATGCGGCTACAAAATCGGTCGAACGCGCTAAAAATATTAAAGCTCTACGGTACCTTCACTTCATATTTTACACGACTGAAGACGATCGGTCAAAATCGATGGACACTACCTTGCCGCTGGAGTAAAACATAATATTCCTATTTATATATTAATGTCTGGTACCTTCAAAACCTAGAATACTGAAACTTATTTCTACCGATGAAATAAGACTAACACCATTCCATAGTTTTTAGAATATCGAAAAAAGTTGAGTTTAAAGGTTAACGAAAATAATAACGATGAAACATTATTGCCCATTGTAATCCAAAGTCATATTTAATACTAGAAGCTTAGGTTCACTAAAATATCTCATGACAGTCACGTAAATTGATTATCTTCAATTGATTGAAAATGAAATGGTACTCAAAATAAAAACTGATGAAAGTAGCTAAATTAAATTTGCGCAAGGGAATTCAGTTAATCCAACAACAATAATTTAAGAAACTTAATTCCGATCTTTTTCATTATTTTATATTTCAATTAAAACAATAGTTACAATTAACGAATATACCTAAACACGGCCCAAGCTGTTGCGTGATTTGTTTTTCTTATTGGAAAAATGAAATAGCAGTTTTGTCCAACAGTAATAGCAATAAAGTTCTAGAAGTTCATTTAATCTGTACCATTAAACATTCAGTCAGCGAATTGAGCGGCAACTTCAATTGAACTTGCATAGAATTCTGCTACAAACTCGCATTTAGCGGCAACTGCTGGATTGGCAGTGGCTACGTAGGCAATAATACCTTGTGTCTGGTGAGACCCCTGCGATGTTTTTCAAGCTATTTAATACGCAAAATATTTTAAATAAACGTCGCAACTCAGAACTAATTAAGACCAAAATTCATTGAAATATCTAAACCCTAAGGGTAAATATCTTTAGCATGAGCTTTCCGTGGAATCTTACCTATGTAAGAACTTTTCCCATTGAAAATTAACTTAAATTCAATGAAAAATTATCTAGGTGCTCGTCCTGAATCAACACCTCGATGAGTCCTCTTGCTTAAGGCTACGGACAGATAATTCTGAATTCACCCTCTGAGAATTCTGAAAATATCGATAAAAAAACACTCAAAGTAGTGAATATAATTACACAAGAACTTTCCAATTTTAGTAAAGGAAATTTTTTTTTAGGCAGCCACCTTCAACTTTTCCCGAACAAATTTTGAAATGGAAAACAATTTGTCTTATTCTGCGATTAAGTTTCACAAATTTGCTTTAAGCTGCCAAGGTATCAACAGCTCAACAGCCTCTTTTTTTTATCTTTTTTCTACTATACTTTAGACAATATCATGAAAGCATCAATTTCTTCACACACTTTTGCATAGTAAAAAGTACACCAACGGCGGCACTACGATGATAAATCGCACAATTGGACTCGCATAGGGTACAGGCTCCACGAAACGAGAAGTTAAACAAAAATCATGAATGGCATTGCTATTACAACTTACCTCGAGAAAATGATATAAAATTCAATTCAGCGACGACACTGAAATGAAAATCTAAAAATTTAAAATTTTCCTGACGAAAAAAAAACCACAAACCCATAGAAAATAAATAAGGGCTGCAAAAAAACATTCATAGGTAACACACTGAGAAAGCAGGCATGTTGTGACGACTAGCTGAAAGCTAGCCTCGATAACACACTAAGAAAGCAGACATGTTGTGGCGACTAACTGAAAGCTAGCCTCGATAACGCACAAAGTAAGCAGGCATGTTGTGACGACTAACTGAAAGCTAGCCTCGATAACACACTAAGAAAGCAGGCATGTTGTGGCGACCAACTGAAAGCTAGCCTCGATAACGCACAAAGTAAGCAGGCATGTTGTGACGACTAACTGAAAGCTACTCTCGATAACACACTAAGAAAGTAGGCATGTTGTGGCGACTAACTGAAAGCTAGCCTCGAGCAACTGAACTTACCTCGAGGTCACACTTGCGGTACTCGGGATCGTCTTCGTCCACCTCGAAGTAGAGCTCGGAGGCTGTGATGGACACCGTACCGGGCACCACGATGCCGGGGGCCACCAGGCGTGCCCGTGTGCTCACGTTCACCATGCCTGCACATGCCGTCACTGGTGACCCTGCTTCAACTATTGTCATGGTTCTTTTAGGTCTCCCGTCACTAGTACCCCTGCTTCTACTATTGTCATGGTTCTTTTTTGTCTGCCGTCAAAAGTGACCCTTCTTTAACTATTTTCAGTACGATGGAAATACTTTTGGATAAGCCTGTATCATTTCTACGATAATTCCTCTCTAAGTATTTAACCCTAATGTAGAACAGAATTCGTAGCAGAAGTGTAATTATTTCATTATACATTATCACAATTCAGAACAAATGAGGCCATAATTTCCAATGAAGTATGATTAATCCGACCATTCCAAAGTTCAGCCCCATTTACAGCAAACATACACGTATTTTTGAATACTGAACCACATCATTTCTTCTTTTACGAAAACGAAACTAAAATGGAACACAAAATTGTAGCTTTCACTTATTTATCTCGAGCACAATACTTTAGGCAAGAGGTAAACTAACTTTACCTAAAGAGGTTAACTAAGATAAACCGAAATTTAGAACAGGTCGACATACCCGTGAGATCAGCGTCGAGATCTCGGTCGTCTTGCGTGAGCTCGGAGTCGTCGAGCAGGTCGGGGCTCTGCAGGGTCTGCTGCTGTGCTCTTCTCTGCGCCGCCAGCTGCGTGTGGAACTCTTCTCGTGCCTGCGTGGCACAACAGCAACAGTGTTAACGAGAGATGATTGATTGATTACATATTGGTTTTAGCATCCCTTTACCACAACAAAGATGTTTTAAGAGAGGGAGGGTGGAGGCACCATTTAGTATGGAGTTAAAGAAACGTGGAATCTATGCACAAAGGGTGTTCCCGCAAGGGATCCCGTGCATATAGAAACAGTAAGATAAGAAAGAAGGATATGAAACAAGAAAAAAATTGATGAAGAAAGTCAGAGGTGCTGAAAATCAGAACAGCAGTGAATCGAAAAAAGATGGTTCTCAACAAAACAAGAAACATTTTATTTCAACAAAAAGAAGGCCTATCTAACTCTCAGCTCAGGACCTCACAGTTGTTAACGAGATATGTCCTTCCCAGACTACGTGAAAAGCACGAAAAAAAAGTCTCCTTCTCAATTATTGCTAGGGCACATCGGAAATAGACGAATTCTTTCAAAGAAATCAGTCAATTACACAGAAAATGAAATCTCATCTAAGCTAACAGAAGTATACCTCATAGAAAGGCACTGTCTATGGAATGCGTGCAGGTGCATATTGAAGATGATGAACTTTCATCAAAACAAATGAGCACATGTGGTCATTTCAATACGCAAGAAACGAGTGTTGTGAAGTGCCGATAGTTAAGACTGAATTGGAGTCCCATTCACTGCAAAATTTGAAACAGTTTTCATAAATTGGTATTTTTCGCTCAGGTATAACTTTAACAAAGACCGCAACTTTAGCGTTCACAGATAGCTCAAGAAAAATCATCTGTATAACCACTAAACATTACAAGGCGGACACAAGAATTCTAAAGTGATGCAAGCTGAAAATTTTCACACATGTTCTTGTGCAACGAAATATAATTTCTGAAATGTACCAGCAGTTTAAAGAACTAAGCTGTATTAAATGATTGCAAAACAAAGTGGGATGATCTATTTATTTTCTTGTTTCCAGTCTAGGGACGATCCTCACTGTTTTTGTTCAACATTATTCGAGTTTGGCGTCTGGCACCGGGTTTCTTGCACGAAAAATTAAAAATTGGCAATGCGTTGGACTGTCAGCGAACCCCGTGTTAAAATTCAAAAAATAAATTAGTATTTGTGTTTCGTGTTTTTCCTTTGAACTCGTAAATACCTGCATATAACCCTGTATATTTAGTTCATTACTACCCTGAACTTGGCATCAATATGTGTTCAACGTAATTTAACATAGCGATAACTGTCGTTGTCAAGGTTATTGAGAATATCGAGTGTCTGAAAAAACATGCCCTAGTTTCTATAAAAGATGAGTGACGATCAAACACTTCCATCAGCAACTGATTGTTGAGAGTCAGTATAGTCGTACTCTTCTGAAGAGATGACAGACTGGCACCAACCGCAAGGGAGGACCACTTCAAGGTGACGAGTCAGACAGAGACACGCCAGAGCGCCTCGGCTGCACTGAGTGGCACCTCATGACTCGCATGAGAGCAGCCACTGCCAATTGATGCATCACACATCATAGGAAATTATTGAAGTGCTGGTAATCAGCCCGAGCATCTACCATGTATAGATCAGAACTTTGAACGCATATTCACGTCGTAGAAGCATTCCCTCCAGAATAGGTAAAAAATCTATCCAAGACAAAAAGAAATTATAATTTAAAGTTCTCTCAACAGCTTACAGCAAGACATTTGTCTCGTACTCAAAAGACACTAGTGTTGAAAAACGTAGCTCCTGAGATAGAGAAAAATCCAACATAGAACCCGATTAACATATATTAGAATACACAGTATATCACAGAGCAAAGCCAAGAGTGGCCCAAGATGAAATAAAAAGTCAAACCAAGTCCACCCCTACAAATTTTAGACAAAAATGCCGCCAACGCACGCTTGAGCGCTGTAAAGATTTTCAGTGAGTAAAAATCTCACTAAACGCACGCTAGAGCGCTGTAAAGATTATGAGTCAGCAAAAAGTTACACACAGAAAACGAGTTGAATAAATTCAATAAGATAACGATCCCAAATCTAACGAAGAGCAAGGGTACCTGCATGATGGCGTCCTCAGGAGCACCGTGCTCAAGAGCGGCTTTGAGGGTGGCCTCGGGGTGCGAGGATCCAAGAGGGTTCGGCACGAACCGCTTCCGCCTCCTCGAGTCGTCCTCCCAGCTGTCCAGCTTCCAGTACATGACGGGCCTGCAGGCACACGTGGGTCGTCACGGGACGCTAAATGCCCTTAGTAATTTTTTGCACCTTCGCTAAACTGTTTAATGCCTCGGTGGACTTGTCGGCTCACTTTTGAAAATAGCCTCAATATATTGTATTTCTTGTTAAATTCGTTCCATACTGTGTTCTTTGGAGTTCACTTCCGAGTGGCAGCTCCTTCCTCATTCTAACGTCGATCACTACCTGATGCCAGAGAAAGTTTAATGATGGTGGTTATAATAACGGTAATTTGAGTAGAAAAATGCTGACGTTAAAGGTTTAAACCGTCACTTGTATTTCGAGTCCAAATTGTGCACGCTGACCACAGTAAGCGCATCAAACTAGACTCCACCTTTTGGTGTTGTGACTCATAAATCAGAAGTTCAGTCGATTACTAATTGGTAGCAATCAATCGATTGACACGTACAATGAATACTGAAACAAATATTTTTTTAGCACAAACTAGATAAAAGTTGAAGAAAAAAGAATAGGTGCTGAAAAACAAGACATCAGTGAACCGAAGAAAAATCGTGTGTAACAAAAATAAAAAAAGATAAATTTCAACCAAAAGAAGGCTCATCTATTCCTCAGCTTGGGAGCTCACATGTTCCTACCTTGTACAATTCAATAATGTTACCGCTGCAATGTTCAACCCACATATCGCAGAAGTGAAACTACCACTACTGTATTTGTCACAGCCCTAGTATTCAATTAATGTTCCTAAAAAAGCGTTACCCAAAAACAAAATTTGCTCCACTTCCTCCACATTGTGTAACCTTCCAACACTGAGTTCCGATAAAAAGAATTTTCAAATTTTAAATTTCGCCATGATATATACTGTTTTTAGAGACTCCGTGTTTTACCATTACAACAATTCCCCAGCGAGAGAGAGAAATCAAGTAATGTTGCTTTCGATCGTGATAATAACAATAAAATTTGTCAAATATTTTCATAATATTATTGCTCTTGCATTGGTCTGCAAATTTTTCAAGTAATACTAACCTACTCAGGAGATGAATTACATAGCTTTATGAGGGTGATCGGTCATTTATTTGCAGCAATAATAAATGCAATAGTGTTCACGGTTTTTTCAAAAACAACTTTTTAATGGAAGGCAGAGGCTATGGAGCATGTCTCTAATGAAGCAGTCTCACACACTACAATGAAAACAGCTTGAAAATAATGCCAAGGAAGCATACGGTGAGTGAGATGAAGCATTATTCGCACTCAGCGACGTCAACTTTAAATTACCACAACCGCCTTGTCCATTGAAACATTTAGGCGAAAATAATCGAAGTAACAATTAACCAAGAAAAGTAGGGCATTTCAAATGAGACATTACGTTTCGTATCGCTACATCCGACGTTTTGGGTGAGAGTTGACTGGCGTTGGCCACATAGCCATGAAAGGCCGCTAAAGTAGGGTATTTCAAATGAGGTATTGCGTTTAGTATCTCTACATACCCCTTTTTAGGAGAGAGTTGTCTGGCGTTGGCAGTTGCTGCGGTGGTCGAGGAGGACTCGCGACTCGCGAGGATGTTGGTGAGCTTGTCGAGGATTCGCGCGGCCACGACGTTGTCGCGTCGCCGTGCGGCCGTGATGAGGTGGTCGCACATGCGCTCCTCCTCACGACGCTCCAGCACCGTGGTCGCACACAGCGACTGGAGTGAGGCAATTGTGAGCCTTTCGTTCATTATCAGTATCTTTTTCATACAAAACTAAAATGTTTGGCAGTTTTAAGAATCGTTCAGAGAAAGCAAAGAATCGTTCCAAATTGTTAATCCGTTGCATGAAGCCTCGTATCAAACCATCCGATTTTGATAAAATTCGAAGAAGAGAATTCTTTTCTATTACTTCAATAAAAATAAAAATTTACCCTTCCCTAAAACATTCTACATATGAGTTGCGATCGAATTTTCTAAGCGTTGAATACAATTAATGAAATTTGTCGAGCAGAGAGCCCAGTCATTGATTTACAATTTACTGACTGCCTCCTACATGTTACCGTAAATATTTGGCTGGTTTACGACAAACTGCCGCACAAATTTTAGCAGAAAAATAGTACATTTATCAGTCAGTCCAGGAATGTAAATCATCACACGGCATACAAATGCAACTGCATTCAATGTCTGAAAAATATGCAATGCTCATCGCGCGGGCAAGTCTGATCCGAGGGAACATCTCGCGAGCGTCTCACCTCAAACTCAGCGTGTTTGAGCACGTCGTCTGCACGCATCCTGTTCAGGATGAACTCGGCCTCGTTGGCCACGCGCACAATGTGGTCCTTCATCGCGTGAGATAATAATCTGCAACACAAACACGTATTAGATTTAAAAAAAACATGAAAAACATTCCACAAGAGCAAACCAGAAAGCAAGTCAAGTAATTCAGAGAATAAACGTTGTCAAATTCCAATGAAAACTTTTATTTATTGATGACATGAAATCAAAATTTTGATTTATCAAAGATGTAAGAATTTCATATGCTAATATTTTCTATTTCTTTGGGCGCTTCATTTAGTGTGTTCGTATTGGAATCTGACTTACAAGGGCCAAGAGCACACGAGGAGATAATGATCTACCAGTTGCATAAATAATCTCAATTATTTTGGTTACCACCATAGGAAAGAGAGGAAGAAGCTGTTGTATTTGTCCCTTTCAGAAGTTTCAAATATGAAGGGAAGAAGGAAGCAGATGCATTTGTCGCTTTCTAAAGTTTTTATTTTGGACGAGTTAACTATGACCGAGTTAGCGACTAACCTTCCCTCGTTAATGAGCTCAATGAAGGCGAGACCGGCGTGTTTCTGTAGGGAGTTTTGCCACTCCTGAGAGCACAGGAGCATCACGAGTTCCACGACGCTCTGGCTCTGCTTGAACGTCGTCAGTCCTGCCGAAAGCAAATTCCAGCCATGTAATGTGTCTCAGAACAAGTCAAAATCCATACAAGATCTTATTATACTTACATTTTAAATGACTCACTTTTACGTTCAGATACCCCGTTACGCTAATGAAGTGCTTAAATTTTCATCTTATTCAGAACCAAAGACTCCAAACACTTTTAAAGGATCTTGTCAAACAATAAAAACACTAAACTAAAATGGTCATACCCGAGAAATTTCATTGTGTCATTTCTGTCAGAAATAGTTAATTACTTTCGCTACGAAGCTTCAGATTAATTTATCATAAGCAATTGACACATAGGTTGTAATGGCTTTCCATGGATTCAGTTTTATTTTATAACCTATACTCAATGCCAGTTAATGTTGGTTGCTATTATATTTAGACATTAAATTCATACAGTAACGTTCCAGTAAATATTTTATGGTGGAATGAAAGAATCGATGCAATGGTATTCTATCGTATTTAGCTCAACAAATTTCGACGGAAGCCAGGTAGACCCATATTCACAGTACTTCCATAGCGTTGAGCTCGTTGCTACTGCTTTTTTACCGGAACCTCGAATGTGTAAATAACTCACTCAAAATTATCATTTCATACCCTGCAAGATGGTTTTAGAGTCATGGGATACTACAAGAATTTCCGAGTCTATGTTCAACGAGTTACTACTTCGTTAAAACGATTGAAATCCGCGTAGTAAAGAAAAAGCAATTGTGAGATCACTCACCCTCGAGCAAGAGTTCCTGGCCATGTGATCCGACGAGCGTTTTGGAGAGGAATGGGGCGAAGTCTACCATGATCTCCCGGAGCAGTGGAGACACCGACCCCAGGGCCATCTCAAGCTTTTGGGTGAGAGAAGCCTCTCGGGAGGCAGTCGGCACCGGCAGTTCCGTGTGCAGGAACGACTATGAGAAACATCAATCACATAATTATTTAACCTGAAACACATTCAAAAATGCATGAGTTGTGAGTCACGCATGCCATGTAAGAAACAAAAGTCAGCTAGGATTGTGCGATTTGGCGGAACAGTGTAGGAATGACAGGAAAGACATTGGACAAAACCTCATCGCCACGTAAGACAACAGGCTTTACTTGGCGATGAATGTTGAACATTAAACAGTCAAATAGTGTAACATCATTTTTGACTAGTGAAATTGGTATAATTTGAGAATTGGTTATAAGTTAATTTGAGCCTCCCTTACCACAACAAAACTGTTCAACGAGTGGAAGGATAAAGGCACCGTTTAATATGGAGTTTGCAGTGTAGTTTTAAGTGTTTGAATGTCAGGCCATTGTTTTGCAGCAATTAGAAGAAAAATATTTTAAGCTGAGTTGTTATAGTTGTAAGTGAACTGGATGCCAATGAACTGCACGAATTTGTTCAATACAATAGGCTCAGTTAACTGATAAGGTAAGCAGAAATAATAGGGCTGCTCTGGTTTTGAGCAGACTTATGTTCCTCCTATACAACAATAAGAACAAAAAATGCTGTAATTTCGAACGAATTGTACTGCAATTTATCACTCCAACATCAAAGTTACGATGAGCACAGAAAGTTCAGAAGGAAATGCAGTAACGACGACCACCACGATAATTATAATTTAACGGTAAAAATCAACAAATTTACGCTGCAATGCAGTCTTGAAAATTCGATAATCCACCAAATTTCTAGAAATGAAGCAAGGAACTGACGAAGAATACAAATAGCAACCGATGTGTGAGAAACGAAGGATAAATCCTGCATCATGATCGAGGCAGCATCACAAGACACGATGCGAGTCAGGCACACCTTGATGTGCAGGTCCTCAGGCCGGTGCTGGTGCACCGAGGACGGGTCGGGGATGTTCGTAGGAGACGACAGCACAGAAATCTGCCCCGGAGCTGCGCCGTAGTCGCCCACCTCTGCAACACATTAGATTAAATTTGGAGTTACACAACATATTAGATTTAATTACAAGTTACACAACAAATTAGATTAAATTATAAGTTACACAACAGATTAGATTAAATTATAAGTTACACAACAGATTAGATGAAATTATCAGTTAGTTTAAGCCTCCCGAGTAACAAAAAAGTGTTCCCAAGAAAGAAGGAAGGAAAGCACTATTTAACGTGGAGTTAAAGGAACGGGAGAACTTGTCCTGTGGAGAACTAGGTCCTCAAGATAAGCATAAGAACAACCCTCCTCAGCAAACCCCTCAAAGTGAATCGTTTTAAAAATCTACACAAAAGAAAAAGATTTACAAATGACGCTGGAATAGCAATGCAGAACGAACATTTGGTGGCTTCACACACGGGATTTTAGAGTTAATATAATACGGTGTGCGAAACCGTGCAGCGAGCAGTACAGAGAAATGGCGAGTACTTTTATCTTATTAAAAATGAGAATTTTTGTGCTATAAAACTCAAACTTCCACGTCGTGAGAGCGATACAGTAAAACAATGCGGAAAGAAGAACCGGGTCTCGGGCAGTAAATTTCAGCACGAAGTATCCATTACAGCAACATGACCTACCACAACAGCAACAAGAGCGGCACACCAGACATGACAGTCACACATCGTAACACCTGAGATTCACACAACAAAGAAGCCTCATTGATCGGGAGGCGAAGTGGAGAGGCTGACCTGATGCGTGCATCGGCTTGTGGTCGTCTTCACCAGGTCCGTCGTGGAGGCTGACGTCCGTCCACGCAGCGTCCGTGGTCTCGTCACCGAGGCTGGTGGCAGAGCCTCCGTCGCTACCGCCGTCGCAACCTTCCGAGCCCTGGTCGACACGGCAACGCGATAAAAGTAAAGCCCCAAATTACAATACTTCAATCGTATGCATTCGACACCGAATTTTCTGCTACGCAGTTCCGGGTTTCACTCTTACAGGTAGTTTATTTACAGATAATCGCAGAACATTGATAGTGCAGACGGCGTTTCAAGTATCGGGAAATATTCAAAAGAGAAAAAATTGCTGTTGGAAGTTATTGAGAGGGAAAATATAACAAGAAATAGTAGCTCATAACAGTTATTTACAGATAAAAGATTTCAATGTAATTTTATATTCCTTTTTAATACACACAAAGCATTAAAGCCGCTCAGTACACAGTAACAGGTTTTGGCTGCACAGCAAGAGTTGGTGACGATTTGGAAAGGGGAAAAAGTTACTTAACACGTTAACCGCCATGGATTAAACTTAGTTCAGTATCAACTAAAATTTAAAGTCAATTGTAGCAAGCAATTTTGAAAATAGCAAACATTATGTGGATCGGGCATTCATTTAGCTTTGATTAAGTATTTATAAAAATTTAGTTTGTGACTACAGGTCGGAGTGCAGAATTATGAAAATTGCCTTCATGTACCACCGGTAGTACACGGGGCGGTTAACGTGTTAAGCTGAGGAACAAAGAAAGGTCGTTTAGAAAATAGCCATGCAACTTGGTTATTGAGAGTGAGATAACATTGTTAACGATTGTTATGAAGTTACGGCAGCAGGTGATACGCAATGAGGTTTATGCTTAATTTATAAAAGAACCACTCTGCATTTCGCATGAGCTATTCTTTAGAAATGAACTTATAAAACTTTCATCATTTGAAGCACTTAGACATCATTTGATCGCAGGCACATATTAGTGAACGAAATTTAAAATGTGTACGAAGACAGTGCTGAAATTTCCACTCACATGTCATACATACAATGAACTCTGAATATTTCCTATATATTACACTTCCTAATTATTCAATTTTCATTTTTGTTCGTAGTTGGTCAGAGTGTTGGGTTCGAATAAGGAATGTTTCTTCATTTGAGAAATTAGCTTTCCTGTTATAATTATCACTAGAAGAACAGAAAAGAATTCCCAGAAAAACCGTAGAAGAAAATAAGGAACTCGCATCGTTCGCATCGGTTTTGTTGGAACATGTTAATTTTCCCAACGATAATTTTCATAATTTTCATAATTTTCCCAACGAGTGAGAAGATTATGGATAAGAAGTTCTTGAAATTATCATTGATTAGAAGCGACACCAGTGTCCTAAGGAGAAGAAGGATGAAGGTATCATTTAGTTTCATTTTAAGTGAACGGGGAATCTATGCGGGAGGTGCATCCCTGCACACTGCGCATAGAAACCGCATGATTAGACGTCTATGAAACGAGATAAAAAATTTAGAAGAAACTAAAGGGTGTGAGAAAAATGTAGACCTAAAAGAGAAGACGCATAACGAAACCAAAACCTATTTTATTTCATCGAAAAGAGATGATGCATAACAAAACAAAAACCTATTTTCTTCATCGAAAAGAGATGATGCATAACAAAACAAAAACCTATTTTCTTCATCGAAAAGAGATGATGCATAACAAAACAAAAACCTATTTTATTTCATCGAAAAGAGATGATGCATAACAAAACAAAAACCTATTTTATTTCAGCGACAGGAGGGCCTACCTAATCTTTAGCAGGCGACCTCGCACCTCTACGAGCAATAAACAGCTCACATGAGAAATTCAAATATTTATCCTCGCACAAAATAAACCAAACTCATGACGAACACCAATACCAAGAGCTGCCCACGGTGCGTCACGGAAGCGATAAGAAGCGTTAGTGAATTGTCAATATAAAAATGCTTAAGAGTAAATTCGGGTACGCAGCTCCGTATGAAAATGTAGAATACCTTCACTGAGTTGTCAACATAGGTGTCCTTGAAGGTACAGATATGCAGCTCTGTAATAAAATTTGGAATGCCTTCACTGAGCTGTCAATATAGGTGCGCTCATGAATAGACTCGGGTACGCAGCTCAGCAAAAAAATGTAGAATACCTTCATTTCATTTTGTTAACATGCAAAAAGTGCAAAAGAAAAAGACTTCCGCGGAAAGGAAATCAAGCAAAATATCTTTCCACATTATTAGAAAGCTTATTTTTTTCATCGATGAGTAAACTCTATGTTAACCATAACACAAAAATAAGTACACAACAGAGAAAAATTTACAAAAAACTAACATAAAAAAGAAAATTTCAGTTCTTCATCACCTTGATAACTGAAGGAGTGAAACACTCGAACAAAAAATGAGACGCCTCTAATAATGTAATCCAACCACGAACGGAAAAAACCTAAAAAATACCATTTGTTGGCTGCAGATGAACACACTTATCATCTATAGGTAAAGGTTACATTAAGCAGGTAAACAGCATTTTTACAATTACACAGTGTAATTCTTTTGTAAAATTATGTTCACACGCGATATATGTCTGTTTAAAGCAACTAAGGGCCAATTCCACAGCAAGTAATGCTGTGAATTACCAACAGGTATATAAAACGTACACTTAGTAAAAAGCAACAGGACGCAGCATGCAGGGGTGCATTTTAAATAGATAAAGCAAGGCCAACAATCGTGGCACAACACCTTGATAATCTATTACATAGCCTACAAAATTGAAAAAAAACAGAAGCCAGAACTGCCGTACGACTTAATACTCAACTATGAACTCAAAGACGGCCAATTGCAATTTAATAGATGATTTTCAAGCTCACGGCAAAATAATTTGATTCTCATTTGTATGATGCCACAGAATTTAATTAGGAGCGAGGTACAACCAAATATCATCATAAACTCACACAGAAACAACCCAAAATGGAAAGGAAACCAAGATGAAAAGAAAGAACATATCATGCAGTGCTACAGGGAATAAATTTGGTGTGAGAAAATGGAAAGAGATAGCGGCAAGCAACGGTGAACTTTAGGGTCATAACTTGCATCAGTCACCGACATATAATGGGATACGGCGGCCCAAAAGTAGAGCAAAGCGGCGATAAATAAAGTGAAAGCTTTTCTGCAAGAGAGAAAGAAATAGGAAGAGCAATAGTGAAATATAGAGAACGATTGCTACAACAATTGTGCTCATTCCCGCAACGTTGCAGCCAGTGACCCGACGGCTTGTGAGTATGAAGAGTGGTGTTCGTGTGGCAGATACTGGGTGCTCTGCGAGGCCCACCTTATGCGGCACACAAGCGTGACCAGGCTGCATGGTCTTGCCGCTGTGGTAGTATGGACCTGAATCCCGCTCATACTTGGCAGCTAAACTCGGGTGGCCCCCGAGCATAGGAGGAGACTGAGAAGAAACACCGCCGAGTTAGAAGAGGCTTGTTTCCGTCAGACAGCGATGCTCTCATGTACAGCAGACTTGGACGGAGTCACGAGATGCTTACGTTTCTCTCACACTACATTGCTATCTGACTTGTGCCAGTTCCGCAAGCGAGATGAGTTAAAAAGGGCAAAATGAGGTTCATGGTTCAGTTAAAATTTGTTGGGGGTAAATGAAAATTTTTAACAACAAAAAATCATGAAACTAACACCTGTAGTTAAGGAATTTGGTAGTGTGACCCGACGAATAGGCCCCCACTATATCTCGATTATGTACAAGGCAAAAGCATCACTGAACGTGAAAGCACCAGATGGAAAACCATACTGTAATGCATTCACGTTTTCAATCTGGTGGTGAGCATTAACTTGCTCGTAGAATTAGCCACGAAAGGCATCTATGGCTGAAAATACCAGAGCAACCGAAACTCGAGTAATGTCTTTCAATTTCGGAAATATATTTTGTTTGCTGTACGAAGAATTAAGAAAGAGATGAACAAGAGGGTAAGGGGCAACAGACGTCTAGAAGAAATGTCTAAAGAGAATGATGACGGGGCAAAAGTCTGACATTAGAGCTGAGGGTTTAGGGTTCGCCTCCTCAAAGCTAGATTAGAATCGGTAAGTTAGCCCAAGCTTAAAGGGAGACTAGAAAAATTAGGTTAGTAAATTAAGCTGTACAAATTCGCACACACACACACACACAAGACTAGAATACAGAAGTAACTAGGGGGCAGAATAGAGCATTGTTGAAGTAATTATTAGAGGGAAAGAACACTATAAAAGTAGCTATTCGGGAGAGCATGGAACTATTGAGCAGACTATTCACTGAAATCAGGAGTTAAGTTAAGAAAGCATCGAGGTAAGCTACCAGAGCTAGATCCTCACTCATGGCTAGAGTACAGGGTACAACTATAACATACAATAGGCTACAAAGCGGGACTAGATCATCTATCTAGCCACACACACACACTTGCACTTGGGGGAATCAAACACCACGGGAACACTTTAGCGAGCAACTGGATGAGGGGGTTCAAGACGAAAAAATGCACTGCAACAGGGATTTAAAATTGGAATCATACGCTGTTTGTACGAGTAAAAACATTTGAATCACTCGGCACTATGGCATTACAATTGTTTTACATTCCAGAGTTGACAATTAGGAGTGTTCTCTTAAAACAAATGTTGAAGTTTTGCAACAACAAACTGCAGCTAATAGCGTTTTTAAAATGCAGATATTATACTCGATAGAATAATTGAAAGCTGCATATTTACAAGAAGTTTCCCCGATCACGTATGGGACAAATCTTAGCAAGTTGTTCGGAAAGTAATGTATTAAGAATATTTTGAGTGTTAGACCTTTCAATCATACTCAGTCAGGTCTTCATGTCAATAGACTTTAAAACGAATAACCATTCCAGCGCAATGATTTTCAAGCAACTTAATGATTTTTACCAACTGACTGTATGAATTTTTTTTCAGAGTAGGTTCCGTTCTATCTGCCTTTGCAGTTCAACCAACTTCTTAACTCATACCACAAGGGGATGGGAGAACTGAAGAATTATTTCAAGCTCTGGAATGGCATTGTAAATAGAGATTGTTTAATAGGAACCAATGTGACTTACGGGACATGAATGTGCACTACCTCAATGTTATTTATTGTCGATTTCACTGCAAACAATTACGAAGTTTCACAGTGGTCGCCCAAGTTCTATATGAACGACATCATTACTTTCCGAACACTTATTGTGAACAAGAATGAAGTGTTGACAAAACGGTGTATTCCCGGACATCAACTACAAAAGAAGGTTAACATTAATCACCCATACAAAAAGTCATCGACATATAGCAAAACTCACCTTGGCAAGAAGCACCCTATGAACCTAAGAGCAGGCTCCTACGTACACTGACTGCAGAGATTCTGGGACACTATAACATTGATTCAATTCCCCGAAGTATCTAGCGAAAATAAATTTTAGCACAAACCTCAAGAATGCAATGAGGCTTCATTAGTTTGAACGAAGAGTTAGCACGTTGGAAGCAAAGTCATCATAGAACTGTTTCTGAGTGTTATTATTAACTTGCTTCTGACAAGGAGAGTAGATAAGAATGAGAAATATAAGTCAGACTAAAACTATATGGGTTAAATTTACATTAGATAGCCATTTCCTCAAAAAGACTCGAGGTCTACAGACAGTTTTTTACGGACGACTTTCAGCAATCGATGTGCAGCACCATTCAGTTGTAATTGCCTCAGGCATCAACGTATGAGGTGCTTCCAAAAATCTATACTCGAAAAAGGACTTTTCTTCTAAAACTAAAAAGATAAGAACACTTATAACGGTTTTCAGTACGTACAAGAATAAAACTTTAAAAAATTGTTATCGTTGCTAAATTAGTTGTAATAACTTCTTATTTAGCTGCAGTTATTCTTTTTACTTAACCTGATTACATTCGTTATAAGAAAATTCATCGTTGAAATAAAAATCAACCCCTAAGTGGAAATTGACACATTTGTGATAGACACCACAACGTATCAACAGGAGCGTTGAGGTATGAGAAGTTCAACTCTCTCCACAGTTCACATGCTACCGGTACAGCCATGATCAGCTGGCCTCGATTTTTGTAGAGCAGCACAAGTTCGCGCTACACCATATCAAATCCGACGTGATGACCTCGGCAGCCCTCAATCAGTGTCCAAATTCCAAGAGGCAACAACTTCAAGAGACGTTGCATTTCAATAAGTTCATACAGAACATTTACGGCGTCTAATCTTGCTAGAAGAGAATTAATATTCAGAAATTAGTAAACCTCACGAACCTCACCAAGTCTATACTATACAGCAATATCAAACCCAAAAAACGAAACAGTCGCATTCAATTATTTTAAACTTGAAGTACAGAAAACAAATACGTTTAACTTCGTTTAATATTTAATTTAATTTTTAACATTTAATATTTAAATATTAAATTTAATACTTAATAATAAAAAATTTAACATTTAATAAAATTAATAATAAAATACGTTTAAACCGACGAGTGAGTAGAGCCTGTCGCGCACCAAAATAACGCGTCTGTGAATGAAATTATAAAACAAATCTAGATAGCGATGGAAGAACAATTGCCTGATTACAAGTTAGTTTCAGCCCCCCTTAACACAACGAAGATGTTCAGGACGGAAGAACACCCAACAAAAAGCTTCACGATGATTAACATTCCGTAAATCTTAAGAAACGTAGATTCACATAATGACGAAAGAAACTAAAAAGAGGACCGTAAAATTATCGATGTAATTTAAATTGTTTGGGGAAGAAGACCGCAAGATGAGAGTAGCAACAGACCTTAATGAAGGAAGGATCGCGAGATGATCGTATAAACAACCCTCACTTGATAGAGGGTCATTTCAGACACCTACCTTGATGGAGGGAGGCCCTGAAGAGTTAACAGAAGACGGCGGGTGGTCGGCCAGGATGGAGGAGTTGTGCTGGTCCACCATGATCATCTCGTACTCAGCGTCGTCTTCCACACCCACAGAGTTGCCAGCTCCATTGCCGCCATTGCTTCGTTCTGAAAAAAAACACGATCAATTACCAAACGCGAGAAGTTGTTAAATCAGTCTTTTAAATAAATCAATAGATAAGTAAACGATATTTGTACGATTTTAAGAGACTTGTTGAATCCTTTTAATTGTGCAGGAAATAAAAATTCTCAAATTTTTCTTCATGCTGCCATTGTAGGACTCTAAAAACCAGTTTATTTTACATCTAAATCATCAGAGTAGTAAAATTATTGCATTAATTATTATAATTAATTATTATAATTTGCATTAATTATTATATATGCGGCCAACTCGTAAAAAAACGACTGTTAAGCCTCCTTATCCTCAATAAAGATGTTTAAAGAGAGAGAGGATGAAGGAACCATTTAGTATGGAGTTTGCAGAGAACGCGAAGTCTATGCGCAAGGTGTGTTCCCACACAAGATCCGCTGAGCATAGAAATAGGAAGTTGAGGAGGAAGGTTCTGAAACAAGATAAAAGTTGAAGAAGAAAATTGGAGACGTTGAAAAACAGAATAGCAGCGAACCGAAGAAAATGGTCCATAACAAAATAAAAAACTATTCTATTTCAACAGAAGGAAGGCCAACTCAACCTACAGATCGGGACCTCAATTTTTCCTCCTGGGAGCACTAATTCCCATACATACAATGATTGTCCCCTTCTAAGGGGGCCACTCAAATTACGATTGCAGAATCGCGAATACAATGATCAGCTGATCAATTGAGCATTAGCGTAACGAGAAACCACGTGAGCGAACATGAGTTATACAGTTTCAAGATTAGCTGCCAAATGGAAACAGTTACGAGTTTCGCCATTCCAACATGTCACACGTATAATTTCTCCTCCGATCTTTTTTTAGACATCTTACTGAAGCCCATCGATACGAACATCACAATTGTTGTAAGTTGAAACCAGTGAAATTTTCCACTTAAAATGACTCAGCAATGAATAATAACACATACGCGAAGCGACAAAATACGTAAAAAAACGGTAAGCATCCACTCAGTGCACCTTTAGAGTTACGCTCACTATTTTTTAATACAGTAGCATCCACTCAGTGCACCTTTAGAGTTACGCTCACTATTTTTTAATACAGTAGCATCCACTCAGTGCACCTTTAGAGTTACGCTCACTATTTTTTAATACAGCAGCATCCACTCAGTGCACCTTTAGAATTACGCTCACTATTTTTAATACAGTAGCATCCACTCAGTGTACCTTTAGAGTTACGCTCACTATTTTTAATACAGTAGCATCGACTGGGTGCATCTTTTTTGAGTTACACTCACTATTTTTCATACAGTAAGTCGACCACTCATTACTTATAGCAAAATCTGATTTAGCTCGGCAAAATCAAACGGTTAAATTCGGTAAAGAAATGAGTGCAGAGCTCGTAGTCCGTAATAAATGCGTGTAAAAGCCATCAATTGCAGTGTTGTGGTCCCTTCAACTTATTTACAAGTAATTTGAAGTCTTACACGATACTACGAGACCAAAACTGTCAAAGCATGAAGGCAATCGAGTGCATTAGCATTGTTTCACTCGCTGGAAAAATATACGATGAAAGAAAACACTAGAGCAGTGATTTGTCAGAATAATTTCATGACAAGTACACGAAGAACACAGTGAGCAGGTAACAAAAGATATAACGCATATAGTTCCAAACACGGTGAGCTCGGATGGTATGTAGGTGTCGATGAGTACGGTGAACTTGAGAGCAAGCAGCACACATGAACACAAAGTGTGCGTGCGTGCAGACCCCAACTCACGACTACAAAACACAAATCTTGCGAGGGTGCCACCACAACACCAACACATCTCGGTATAAGGATACCTGAATCGACCGTCTCTTTCGTTAGGTTTCCTTCGTTGGACTCCGAGATAAATATTTGAGGAAGGACTTCTTGGAGTCGTTCAATTTCTTCAGATCGTCTGAGCATGGCAGCTTGCTGCCAAGCAGGGTAGAGCGTCACACGACGCTTTTTAGCCGTCAGTACAGTCGTCTGGCGCATCTTTATGGTCGATTTCATACTCGAATTGGGAGAGGTTTGAGTTTTTTCAGCGGCGTCTGGGTTGATGATGGCGAGAGACACGGGATGGCACTGACTCGTGTTGTGGACAGAGAGCATAACCGAGGGCGAAACAGGGGAACTTCTTTCTCGTTCTTCGTCATTAAACGACACCTTGTCACAAACATCATCATCTCTGGAAAGAGCACTCAGTTGTCCCACTGACAAACGTTTTTTAAATGTAGCTGGAGTTGGAGACCGCTCAATTTCAGATTTATTGACCTCTAGTGTGTCTTCCGACACTTTGCTGAGATCGCCATGTTTGGGCGATGAATTTTCTGAAGTAAGGACATTCACACTTTCGCCGCTATCCACTTCAGCAGTCGGTCTAGGGCTGGCGTCCGTGCACGAGACTGAATCTTTGGTACTGGTGATTTCATCTTCTTTTTTAAGGGAGGTAGTAGACACGGAACGTACAATTTCCTCGTGCTTCGAAGTTTTCTTTCGAGTATCTAAAGCAGCTTGCAAAAAAGAAACGCTCTGACAAACGAGTTATAGAAACACTTTACGCAAGTGTTTTCGGATAATTCAAGTGAAGATTATATCATATTTAAAATGGTTAAAAAGCTCATTACGCATAAATGAAAGAGGCCCGCGTTACAGAACTAGAGAATAATCATGCTTTTAAGAGCATTTAAGTTTAAATGACAACAAAAGTCACCCAACAAAAAACTAAAATGCTAAAATGAGGTTGTTAATATCAAGGCTAACAATGTCATTTGAGGAACTATTGAAGTAGTTTGAGCAATAGTAGCTAACGTTGAATCTTTTTCACGTAACACAATTAGAAAACTTCATGTCAACAAAAATTCATTTAGCATCCGCTAACCATATGTAGTGCACAGAATATGTATGAACTTTGACAAGATGGAAAGTTGGAAGTCGGATCATTCGCAATTGGGGATTCTTGTTCCTGCTTCTTTTTTCAGCTAATTCATTTAATGGGGTGAAAGCCAGATCGCTGTAGCGTGAGCTTCAAATTTTACGGCAGGAGTTTCTGACTCGAAACAATTTTACTCGCTCACATCTGCTATAGCGAGCTCGAGCGAGCAAATACGGCTGTTTTCACCAGCAGGCGCTCACCATAATTACCACACATCATCCATTTTGTGTTGAAATCCATGCATTCGGAATCTGGACCTAAGACTTGACTAATACTCGTGAATATCAGAGATGTAACTACGTACCAAAATTTTCAGTACTCACTTCATCACGACACTAGTAATGATAAGTACCACTCTCGACTCAAGAAACAAGGAGTACTTCTCACGACCCAAGTAACGATAAGTACCTCTCACGGTCCAAGTAACGATAATTTCCTCTCACGATCCAAGAACGATAATTACCTCTCACGATCCAAGAACGATAAGTGCCTCTCACGATCCAAGAACGATAATTACCTCTCACGATCCAAGAACGATAAGTGTCTCTCACGATATAAATACCGATAAGTACCACTTGCGATGCAAGTCACGATAAGTGGCATTCAAGAAACGATAAGTACTCCTCACGATAGAAGTAACGATTGGTAGCACTCACCCGAGAAATGGTGGTGGGAAAAGTTGTTATGGTGGGCGGTGGTCTGGGCACTAGACGGCGGAGTGGCGGAGGAGGGAGGCTCGAGGATGTCGCGATACTTGGACACCATCAGCACCGAAATGAAGTAGACGATCGCAAGCGACAGGAACTGCGCCTGCTTTGTTTCCTCCTGCCGGTACAATGTCATTGTACAACAAAGATAATGAGATAAGTTGTACAACAAAGATAATGAGATAAGTCGTACAACAAAGATAATGAGATTAAGTTGTACAACATAGATAATGAGATAAGTCGTACAACAAAGATAATGAGATAAGTCGTACAACAAAGATAATCAGATATGTCGTGCAACGTAGATGGTAAAAAAAACAGATTGAGGAAATAGGATAGCAACAAAAATACCGGGTATCGAGTCGCTCATTGCAAGGCGAATCATACATGGTACGATAACTTATCAGGACGGCTAGTACGCTACCAAACCTAAGATGCCTCAGCCTCACCTCTAATTATGTACAAAAGCATGAAATAGGCCCACACATACGCATGAAGCCTGACATTCCCAATCTAATTTCAAATGAGCTTGCACTCGCATGTTCAACCACTACGCAGGATCATGAGGGGTAACACGTACGAACTATAAATAGACGGTCGATTTCACATTTTGTTCTGACTTCTCTTGTTCGATAATCAAACGCGTATGAATAGCCAACAGCAGAAATATCAAAAGCACAAACCGCAGAAGGCAGCAATATTTGATGGCGAATGACCAAATAAAAATTTGGTATTACTGTACATGAAAATGTAATCACTTTAAGTACAGAGATCCAAGTGGCAGAGCACATCTTCCATGACGGCTATCCAAATTCCGGACTAACGGCTTGATTATCTAGTATTTCCGTACGCGGACGTAAAGAAAGTTATTATCATCGTGATGACTTAACGATTATAACGTAAATTTTTGGTCTACTTTTGGAAATAGACTCAATATATTGTATTTCTTATTTAATTTGTTTCCTAGTGTGTTCTTTGGAGTTCATTGCCGAGTGGCAGCTCCTTCCTGATGCCAGAGTCTAATGATGGTGGTTATAATAACGGTAATATCAGTAGAAAAATGCTCGGGTTAAAGGGTTAAGAAGGCATAAGTCCTAGCCTTCTAGAAACACACTCGTAAACACGGTGCTGAATTGGAAGCATTCACAGAACACGTTTCGTTTCATTAGTTGCTACGACGCAACAAAAATGGACTTCTGGAGACTGGAGGCCAGCACCCACCACATCTCTGTATATGACGGCGCGCAGCCTGTTCACATCCATGTCCTGCAGCAGCTTCTCAGGGTCGCGCACAGGACTGCTCGCCCCTCCCAGCTGCTCAACCAGGTTCTCATGCGGAAAAAAATTTCAATTAGTACCTCTAACTCCTGTCGAAAAGAGCAATATTTTTTCATAAAATTGGGCGACGTATGGAAAGTTTCCTCCAAGAAACAATCATCAATACATCGTATCGTGTACGTCAGTGAAACGAATAGGAGTGATCTCACAAATAATACTCGGTCTAATACGAGCTGTAAAGTTCAGCATAGGTTTCAAAAATATAATAAGAATAGGATTGAGTTTTATGAACAAATACACAGAATACATCGCCTGAGCCATTCAAGCAAATCATTGTACAACACGTGAGAAAATCACACATCCGAAGAGATGATTTGCATTCAACTGATCAGGCTCGAATCACGCTGCTGTTTTTCTAAATTTTCTGCTAGTGAAGACACTCAAGTTATAGTGTCTGGCAAGATTGCCATCAATCTTGTAACTTTCACTTAATATCTGAATAACGATGCCGATGAAAATAACGAAAATCAGAGACGGGAAACGAAGTGTGCTCTTCTCAATACACATGTTCTCTCGTCACGATGACGCTAATCGATATCTTATTCAATCCTTTTTCAAATTCAGAAATCGAGTAATGAAGAGCGGAATGTTGCAATTCAATGTATCATCAACATACGTCAAGTTGATTTCATACCAATTATGACAATAAATAGCAATTACTCCACACACAACAAAAAAGGTCGGTTACTCACAAATAGCAACTACGCTACACACAACAAAAAAGGATAGTTACTCGCGGTATTTACGCTCAATCTCATCCACCAATGCATAAGGAAAAGGACATCGAGCACCCCAACACTTCAGGGCACTGGAAACAATGTCACTCGCAAGACCTGTGTATGTTCTTCCGTCTCCAGACAGCAGAGAAACTCACCTTGGGGGAGCTGTGAGCGCCTCTCATCATAGGGTGCGCTTGTCTGGCTTTGCCATTGGCGTTGTTATTGTTGTTGTTGGGGTGCTTGAAAGCTGCGGACTCTGTGATGCGACTGCGTTCCCGACATTCGAGACAGTTGCGTACAGCCACAGTGCACACCTGACAATGTATGCATGTTTTTAGGTCGTTCCTAACACAGCGACACCTCACCTTACGGAACACTCAACTTACGAATTATCCAAGTTACGAAATGAAAATTCAAGGATACGAAAGAAAATTGAAGAAACGAAACGTGAACTCTCAAAAATTCAAGTAATGCGCGTTCGGCTTCGCAGCCGCATAAATTCTCCGAAACGTAAATGCTCTTGTAGCATCCTGTATTTTAATTTGAAATTTAGCGTGATAAAGTTGCTCTCCCATTGGCTCTCCCAACGCCCCGCTGGCCTCTCATTGGCTAGGAGGAAGCTACATCTCCATGATAACCACGATACTTTTAGTGTGCCTTCGACCCTCGTTCGTCACGGAGTTCTAACACGCGTAAAGGACAAAGTTACTCTTGTTTAGACAATTTTTCGGGTGTGCTCATTGCAACTTTATTCTTCGTTATTCATCATGGGCCCCAAGAAAGTGATTCCCCCTCCTCATTCACCCACCACGAACTTCACTTCGCTACGCACTCGCCCTTACATATCTTGGGCAAAATTGCCCAATAGTAAAGGATTTGCATGTCTTATTCATTTTAATGGTTTAATAAACAATTTTCTTTTCACTTTTAACACATTTCATACAAAATTGGTACATTTTTATAATTTTCAAAAGGTTTAGGGGGTAGTATTGGGGGCCTTGGAACGAATCAGACCTTTTACATGTAAAATGTGACTTTACTTACGAAAAAATCACGTTACGAAACCACTTCTGGAACGAATTAATTTTGTAAGGTGGAGTATGACTGTATTATGTAATGATCTACTACCCTACGTTTTGAGCCATACTGAACTTTTTGATTTCAAGTCACAATCAAGTCCTTAGCATTTACAAGGCAAGCTGTGCGTGAGCTCTCCGTACCTATTTCTCAAGTTTCAAAAAAAGTTCGTCCGCCCAATTAATCTTGCTATCCTTAAACAACAACAAAAATAAAGCATGCAAAAGTGACACACAATCTAAAGATATCGCTAAACGTAGAAAAAAACTCTCAGTTAGGTCAGAAAATAGAATTCTCTCCAATATTCTAAGGTACAAACAACCAGAGAAAGATCGCACTATCAAACTGAAGGCAACCCACCAATCTGAGACATTGTCTGAGGATGCCTCCGCTGGACATATTCTTCTCAGCCTCGAGTTCAGAGAAGTTGAGGGACGAGGCAAACACGAGCACGTCGGCCATGTTTACGAGGCGATGCAAGAAAGACACCGCCGCCTCCACCACCAGTCCCTGCGTCGGCTCCAGCACCTCCAGCTCACTCTGCAATGCACAATTTCCATGCACTCACTTGAGCGTTTCAAGTTAGAGGTTGAATCAAATTCTGTCCGTGAATTCCGACGTCTAGAGCAGATTTCAGAAAACGCATACGTGTCCACACCACCATAATTAATTTTTGCTTCTTACCATTTCCACAACATTGCCATCAGCGGATAGCTCATTTGGCCATTATTGACGTCAACACATACTTCCTGAATCCTAACTGATTTTAACACATACTGTACGTGACTATTCTAGCAGTTAAATCAAGGTTTGCATTCTTTTAACATCTGCTGAGTTTTTACACATTTCATTTGCTCTTGGATTTTCAATTTATTTCTTTCGTATATTTTGGTAATCGTTCTCTGATTATTTTTATCGCACTTAATAGTAAATTTTCAAGCAGTATTTACCACGCTCAAATAAGGATAAGAATTGAGAATAAATTACTCCAACAGTCCTAATATGAACCATAACGCAGGAACTACATGCGCTATTTTTACGAATGCTTAGTGACACTCAAGTGCCTATGGTGTTACAGTAAAATAACGGTGAATATCTAAAGCGAAGAAGGTTCACCCATTAAATTCAACAAGTTAATCCATCAGATCTAGTCAGTTCACCTATCAGATCAAAAATTTTTACTATCAGATCCAGTAAGTTTACCTATCAGATCCAGTAAGTTTACCTATCAGATCCATTAAGTTTACCCATCAAATTCAGAGGGTTCACTCATCACATGCAAGAAGTTCATTATTACATCCACTACGTTCCCTGATCAGATTCATCAGATCTGTTAGGTGCACCCATCAGATTCAGTAAGGTGACCTATCAGAAACAACAAGTTCAGCAATAAGATCGACTAGGTACGGCTGCTCGGGGACTGACATTGGGCGAGGTGGCGGAGGCGAGTAGCGGCAGCAAGCCCCCGCACGCGATGATGAGGTTGTCAGCGAGCTGCGAGATGAGGTGTACCGTGTTCACTACGAAGATCGCGTTCTCGCTGTTGTTCACGAAGTCCAAAACGCTCTTCGTCGAGTGACTGCAGGCACACGTAAGTAGGAGCCACAGTAATGAGGATAAGAAATCATGGAATATAGCAGTTTTAGGGTAGTACATGAAAAATTTAAAAATGAAAAAAAATTCAATGCTATGACTTTAATAGATTTAAAAAACGAGGAAGCAGTGACCAATGATACATTACAAAAAACTTAGGAGAGTCGAGAGTATATTAATTTCGCGTCAAAAGTCTCTCCATATCGAGTATATTCAAGACTAATTTTACGAAAAATTGCTGTAATCTTGGCAAGGTCAAGGCACTTAACAAGACTGAAGAATGCCTCTTCAATTCTCACCACACTTTCATACATTTTAGCTCATTTTCAATGGAAACAAATTTCATCAGCGGAATTTTCGGCTATTTCATTTTAAAAGTAGGGAAGTCTTTTCTGAAATTTACAAAAATATGATTTCTTCTACGTAAGTTTTCAATGATTTCGTACCTTATTAGTCGCAGGTGAGTCTCAAACGAGAACTCGGTAGCATCATGCAAATTTTCCAGCCAACACCCGTATATTTCAAACGCTTCATTCCAATAGTTGATTTTTAACGTTTTCCTAATTTCTCCGGTGACATTATTTGAAAATGTAAGTTCGAGTCACTCAACAGCCTCCCTTCTCCAGATTCAATACAACAGCCACTTCTCACTGACCACCTCACCACGAACACCCCAAGTATTTCCAATTCTGCCTCTGTATATCCAAGCCGAACGCTCTCACCTCCTCCAAACTTGCATGTCGGTCTCTAGCGAGAAGAGCACATCAGAGAGCAGGCGCTGGTGGATGTAGGACCAGCGGAACTCAGGGATGCGGAAAGGAGGACGCGTGGGCCCAGAGCTGAAGATCTGGCGAGAGTGGCTCTGCGAGGATCCCACGGACGAGCTGCGTGACACAGACGACGACTTGCCGTCCGTTGCTTGCTCATTTTGGCCTGAAGAAAGCCACATTTATTTGAAGCTTATGCCTATAATTTCATCAAAAATGTGCAACACAGTGGAAATGAGCACAGTCATCCATGTGATATTCGGAAAAAGTAACATAATAATACGTCAAAGTATTGCTATGACATAATGACTAATAAGCTGAGTAAATAAACTCGAGTGAGGCAGCATTAATTATCATTTGTTGTTTACATGTAATTCGCTAAAAGATCAACGAAGCAAAAGAAGGGTTGCAAAGTTTAGCGGCATATTGTTAAAATAAAACACAGGAATTAAACTTAGGTACCATTCACTGGCACTGAATCAAAATATAAGGCACAGATACGGGCACACGCACACCTACATGCACACAAAACAAGCTTGGTATTTCCCACAAAAGCGGAGAGGTGGAATAGGAACATGATGATAGCTTGGCAGCGGAAAATAAAAATTTGTTAGCTTATCATTTACTTAGCACATCAGAAATAAATCTGTTCTGACTGACTGTATTTTATGGTAAACTTTCTCTTCGTTAGAGCTAAAATATGCCAATAGACATTTTACTTCTGTGCAGTGACGTCTGTTGTCTCCGTCCATGACACGCGTCAAATGCATCCTTTTTATTGTTTCCGTTCGGATTGTACAATAGCAGCATGCATGAAAAGTAATTCAAAAGAAGGCAATATTTGTCTCATTATCGTAATTGTTCTTCAAAATTTGTGGCTTTTGTAACAGCCCTGAATGAAAGCGTAAACCTTATAAGTATTCAAGGAAGATTCGCACGAGAAAAGTTTGAAACACACACTTCACAGAAAATGACTAATGAAATTGCATCTAATTTTTGAAATACACAATATGTGTAAAATAGCACATTCACTACAGAATTTAGAAAAAATGGAAAATTAAAATCCTTCTTTAATCACCTTCAAGGAAAAAAGAAAGGGAAAAGCAACCATGCAGGATGAGACACACACACACGTTAGTTACCTTGTTTATCTCGATCGCTAGTGCTAATTCCAATGCCAATGTTGTGTCTCTGTGGAACCACGTCAGGCTGGTCTTCGATCAGTATTTGGATGTTTTCTTTGTTTTGGTCGGGATGCAACTGCTGCGTGATCTCTGGAGGAGGCGGCTGATGTACGACAGTCACCGCTGAAACTGTTGAGGGGTCTGAGCTGCTCAACGTTGACTGGTCAGTTACTGCTGTGGCTTCAGACTTTGATTCTGGTGAATCAACAGCCTGAATTTTTTCGCTTGTTAAGCCTTCTGTCGACAAGCAGGGAGATCCAATTTTCGTAGTGGGTATTACCACTTCCACTTCAGTTACAGTTACCTCGGGTAGAGCAGTGCACTCAGTATCGTCCGAGTCTCCACTGGTTTTGCTGTGATGAGCTGGTGAAGAAGATGATGAAACATTCGATTCTGAGTCCTTCGCAATCGACTCCGAAGATGCTTCTATGGTCGTCGGCTTAACTTCAGCGTCAGTCGGTACAGAAGTGTCGCCGCTTTCTGCGGATTCTGCTTCAGAAGCCACCTTGAGTTCATCCTTAGGAATCACTGGTTTTTCTAATTCCTGTAATTTATCACTTTCAATTTTTACAGGAGATCTTTGAATGTTATTAGCCTCTGAAGCTGCTACAGTGTTTTTAGAAGGACTAGAAGAAGGAGGAGTAGACGACACTTCAACATTGCTAGAAACTTCAAGGGTTGCCGTCTCGGCGTCTTCACAAGAGGATTTATCAAAATCAATAAGACTAGACTTAGACGTGTTAACAGGGCTTTGTACAGTATCGACATTATCACAGGAGGGTTTTTTATCACTAGCAGTACTATCAGTTCCAGGAACATTGTTTTCCGCAGAGCTAATCGTATCCGAGTTCTCATCTTTGTTTCCACACTCATCAACAGGCATCTCTACTGCAGACTCTACCGTTTCATCGCTTTCTACTTTCTTTTCAACGACAATATTATCTAACTTCGGCTCATTCTTCGCCTCGTCGGTTTCAACATCCTCTCCCTTGCTTTTTTCAGAACTCTTTTCTAAATCTTTGTCGGACTTGGAGTCCTCAACAGTATTTTCGGCACTTTTGGCATCATTGTCAGTATGGTCAGGAGTATTGCTGATCTCAACATTAGAAGGCACATCTGAGGGCGTAGCGTCACTTTGGATTTCCTCCTTTGAGGAACCTTCAACATCGGCTTTTTCCTTCTCAGTTTTGGTAAGTTCTGCAATTATACCAGAAATGGTTGAAATGGCCTCTTGTTGAGGCGCTGGTTCTTCGAGCTCCGAGTCGTCCTTACGATCGGACGCTGTTGGTTCGGGGGATTTAGGAGTTGATTCTGACGACTTTTCGGCCTCCGTAACCTTCTCTTCCGTACATTTCTCAGGAGATGACGTCGGAGAAAGGCTCGACTTGCTGGGACTAGAAGAGTCGCACGATGAGGGATCTTTGTTGATTTCACGCAGTTCATCAGGAGTCACCATTTCTTCATCAGAAGCATCTTTTGTGCTGTTTTTCTCTAACTCATTGTCCTCCGTAGTATGTTTAGCCGGAGAAGATACAACTGATGTCTTTTCTTCACTTTTTGTGACAGACAAATTGTCTAAATCAGCCCCATCGTTCGCTGACTCAGTTAATGGAATTTCTTGTTCATTTTTAGAGGGAGCTTCTGTTTTAGAGTCCAGCCGAATGTCTTTTGATTCATGTTCATGTTGTTTTTCTAGTGGAATACTCTCAGTGCTTGTAATTTGAGTCAAGTTGTTCTCATTATTATTGCTTTTAGAGGGGCTCTGAGTTGTGTCTGTAATAGTGACATCAGGTTCGTAGCCTTCTATCTCACTGTCTGCTTGCATGTTGTTGTTGACGATATTAGATGTTTCGACGCTATTCGCTGCATTGACGTCAGCTTCGTCTTGAAGGTGCTGCACGGTGTCGGTGGTGCTAGAAGTAATGGTGTTATTATTGTTGTTCGTTGCATCGTTCTCCAGGGCAGTGGTGGTGGCAGAGACGACTTCGTCGCTGGCACTCACAGGGCTAGGGTCAGAGACATGCACTTCTTCAATCGGCTCCTGGCGTTCCGGTAGATATTCCGGTGACTCGGAAGACAAGCCACCGTTCTGCATCGCGTGCTCTTGCTTTCCATCCCCGCCTCCATCTTCGACAGTACTCTGCAGGTAAAGATGAACGCTGTCATGAATGTCGTCTCAACAGAGCTATAAACAAACTTAAATTCTCAATTTTTAGAACTACTGTACACCATTACTGACACAGTACAATTAGGATATGATAATTCAATGACATTTGCCGCACGCTGAAATCAATCAACTTCACGCAGCAATTACTGAATACATAAATATTTTACCAAGGGATCACAGAATAGAGGTAGAACAAATAGACCACGAAAAGATGAAGTGATAAATGTAGATCACAGATACAGAAGAGTATTTCAAATGCTGTGGCAGACAATGTACGTATATCTGAAATGCCCGAGTCGAACGCGTGAAAAAAAATAAACTCTCTTTCTAAGAGCGCACATCGCGGCATTTATTTCAACAACCTTTTACTGTTGGCATTAAAAATATTGCCAATGTCAATATCACTACTAAACAAACATTACAAAAGAAGTTTCCTCAAACCATGACTGACACCGTACATGCTAAGGTAGAGCAGATGTAAAGGTGGATCGTGGATAACATCATTGCGAGCAATACAACCCGGCCACGGTAATTTCTTCTACCGTGAACCGTGTGCAAGCCGCCCACAGAACACAGAGGTAGGAGAGGCAAGCAAGCCATTCACCTGCGGGTTGTAGAGGTCAGGCGGAGCGTAGTATTGGCGCTCCCAGCCCGAGATGGTGGAGATGGGCCGCTGCTGCCGGATGGCGGGGTCTGTGATGTTGTCTGAGCGGTGACGCTCGTACTGCTCGTACATCTGCGCGAACTGTAGCTTGAACTCCTCGTACGACACCTGCAACGTCATCACAGTAAAAGTATTTTCATTTGGAATTGAGAGCTAAATTCACTTTAAGTTGATATGGAAAACGAGTCAAAAGAAGAATAAGCTGTGAGTCGCAGAAAAAATTGACGATCTAAAGCATCACATATAGCGCTCAGAAACAAGAGAAATAAAATAAATTATTAGTAGGGGACAAAGTGTTATTACCGAAGTAAAAAATTAATTTATTGCCACGCATTTAAACTCAGTTATGGGTCACTTGTGGTACTTGAATATTTTCCCAAGAGAACAAACGCACTACATGTTTTCTAATCTTATGCATGTTGTCTTTAAAAATTGACTCAGTTACTGATGTGCTCTAATCTCCCTCTAGTCAATCGCAATTGAATTATTTCAACCCGAATTTACCGTCAAAGTGGATTTCAAAATCCACTTACATAAACAGCTCTTATATATTTTATTCCTTGTTAAATTTGTGCCCTAATATGTTCTCCGAAGTTTATTGTCGAGCGGCAGTCACTTCCTGGTTGTGATGCTGGCGCCAGTTTAATGGTGGTGCTTGTGATAACAGTAATATAAGTTCAAAATGCGCAGGATTAATTCGAATTGAGGCAAATCTAACCTTGGAGTGTACGATGGCGAGCGTGTCGACCCTTATAATATGAGTACGAAATGCGGAAGTTAAAGGATTAATTCAAACCAGCAGGACCCATGAAAAAATTCGGTCAACATTACCTAACTTATCCTCTCCTATCCTAACCGAACCTATCATGATAAAATGTTAGGCACATCAGTGCATGTAAAGGCCATCTTTAAAAGTTACCCTGAGGAATTCGGTATCCATGACACTGCGAACTCGTACGAAAGCGTTACGGACGGACTAACAAAGGAAAGAATAAGCAGAATATTATACAGATTCGAGGCACATCTGACCTTGGAGTGGACGATGGCGAGTGTGTCGACCCAGACCCGCCAGCCGCCGTACTCGTACTTGCTGGCGTGGTGGAGCAGCATGCGGAACAGCGAGTACACCATGTCGCTGATCTTCTGCTCCTCGCTGCTGCGCGGGTGTATGTACGCCAGCGCGATCAGCCACTCCTGAACACAAGGTAGCCACCGTGCAGTAGCTCAGGTCGGATTTAAGATACTGTTTTTCAATCAGTACTATTATGAGAACTGGGGTATGAAAACAATAAGCTTCTCTTTTCTAAAATAAATGGGAATCTCTGATATCTCCTTGAAATCTTGTGCGTTGCCACTTGAAAAAGACTTTCGCTAATATGTATATTCGAAAGCTTGGCCTAAAAGAATGAAGTTCAGCTGAACATTTAATTTTTTTCTCAAAATAACCAGGGCATGAATAGGATAACCAAGGTACGAATACGATAAGCAGGGTAGGAGTACGATATTCAGCCTTGAGCTTCTTGGTTTGCAGAATTGAATGTAATAGAGAGGAACTATCCTTGAATCACTGGAGAAAGGCAATCCCGATTGTTATATTTTGTGTAAACAGAAATTGCTAGATGTCTTTTAAAACTCATCTACGCATCAGAAGCAACGTTTCTCTCCACAGACAGCTCAGTTCTTACTTTTTCCAAAACTTTAGATGTTGGGACCAAATAAGCCATCAATTATTTCGCACACGCTTTCGGTTGGATTTCCAATGGCAGTCGTCAGGAAACGATGTGTAAACCTCTTTAGTTGCTCACGTGCATTTAATATACTCCATCGTCATCAAGTTTTTATTTTAAAAAATGAAATTTTTGCCAGTCACACCTGCAAACTCCTTCAAGACCTGCCAGGCACAAATGCATACTTCATCAAGACCTGTCAGGCACACCTGCTAACTCCCTCGAGACCTGCCAGGCACACCTGCTAACTCCCTCGAGACCTGCCAGGCACATATGCATATTTCATTAACACCTGTCAGGCACACCTGCTAACTCCATCAAAACCTGCCAAGCACACCTGCTAACCCCCTCAAGACCTGCCAGGCACACCTTGTCGCTGCTTACACACCTGCCACACGCTCATTTGCAGCACAGTGCGGCGGTTGTCCCTGTTGTTGTTGCAGAGGATGGTCATGTCGGAGAGGAAGAGTTTCTTCACTTCCAGCAGCGCATCCGAAGGCTTGGACTGGCGAATGAGCGTCGCACACACCTTCAGGATCACTGCAACCGAGGCAAGCAACTTCTTCAGCAAACACTCATCGAGCTTGATGCTTTTTTATTAATGGCAGTGAATCATTTTTTGGGAGTTTTGTTCATATTACACTAGCTGTTTGGCAAAATTTCGTTACGGAAGCGAAAAAAGACAAGAATGAGAAGAAGAACTAACTTAAGTTTGAGGGAAAGCACAAAACCAGTAAGTCCCGATCAGGTATTACTGATGGAGCCGCGTTTCTTGGAACAGAATAATCGTCTCCTTGCCTCTATAAATACCATTTTATCACTTACACGAACACGTAAACAATAGGAGCCAGTTCTTGGCTGTCCTACAACAACGCTATGGTACTATACGTTAAAATGTTTGTGTATACAGCAACAAATATAAAAGCTATATGGTAACAAATATCTTTACCTCGTATTATTTGCCTGCGTTTGTATCACACAAAGTTGTATCATAAAAAAACATGTACTAAACGAATAACATCGTACAAAACAATTTCAAGGATATATCTCCAAGGACTGTAGAAGATATTACACCCAGAAATCTTTCTGGTGATAAATCAGACAATTGTGTACACGCAACACACAGAAATGTTCGTACAAACGCTCCGACTACGAATTAGATTAAACACGTTAAAATACACCTGAAGGTGCATTTAAACAATGCACAACTTCGATTACCCGATGCGTAACACCTGTATAAGTTCTTTACACATTTAACATGACGTCACACCAAAAAAAAACCTAAAGAATTTTTAACCATCGATTACCAAAAAAGGACACACAAAGAAATACACCCTCAAAATACTTTTGACCATTCATCACTTGAGACGTCACACCAAAAAGCATCCCCCAGTATACAGTAGACACACAGAAAGCACTTGAACTCACTGGGGTTCTCCAGTCGGTAGTGGGACTCGGGCTCAGGATGCTTGCAGTACAGCACTTGTTGGCTGATCTGCTCCGTCAGAAGCTGTGGTGGAAAGAAAACGTTTCTCAATGCAAGACTACCAGACACAATGATGCTTCATTTTCTTGAAGAAGTAGAGAGTCCTTAGGAGCGTCACAAGTAATGACTGGAATAATCAATGGATATAATAAATAACCTATGCTATGTGTGTAACACCAGAGCGACAAAACGCGATGATAGGAATATACATATTTCTGACTTGAAATGCAATCTATCAGAGTACGTGTATCAAAGCTCATGAAATAAATAATACGGAAGCATGGAATCCTGGGATCTTACGAAAACTAAGTAGACAGGTTTCATTCATGTTATTTTGATGGACGCAAGTTAACTGCGGAAGCTAAAAAAAAGTTCTGCAGAAACTCACAACACTTTAAAAGTTCTTGCCCAAGATTTTCCCTAATGAAATAAGTTTGGCTATAATTAAAAAAAAACCTCCAACGGTAGTCCTCACTCAATTTTCTTCAACGAAAAACATTACAAATAGTGCTTGTGCTTCGTAATGTCATCACTCGCTATGTCATTAAGATTAGAAATTACCACAAGGAGGACCGCACCTCGGAGAGGCAGTTGTAGGTGTGAACCAATAACACTAAATGCTGCAACAAATACCGCAAGGAGGACCGCACCTCGTAGAGGCAGTTGCAGGTGTGAACCAATAACACTAAATGCTGCAACAAATACCACAAGGAGGACCGCACCTCGTAGAGGCAGTTGTAGGTGGGCAGGTCGAGGGCCTCGTCGTGGGCCAGGAGCCGCTCGGCCAGCAGGGTGTACAGGTTGTGGGGGTTCATTACGTCGTACTTGCGCCTGGCGGGGCCGACACAACTGATTCATTAGGCGACAACACCGCACGGTTGCACTAGCGTTCATATTTCCTAAGTTGCACTAGCGTTCACGGTTGCACTAGCGTTCTCTGATTGTACTAGCGTTCATATTTCCTAAACTGCAATTATGAAATCAAAACCTGAATGAATATTACTTAAGGTTTTTGCTCATCGGATTTATTAAACCACAATACGGTAGTACAATTACACACGTGTCCTTGCTTTGTACAGAGCAAGGCTAATGTCGTAGCACGGAAAGTGTTTTTAAGGGACAATTCATTGCATGAGAATACGATAGAGATCTCGTTACACTAGTTTTTCAAAAATCGCGAAGTCGTCATATGAAGTCGCTTGAACAAGGTATATACAACCCGTTTCATGTTCTACCTTCAGCGTAAAAATTCTTCCTCGTGATCAGTGGCTCTCTACTCATATCAGGACGTAGAAGCTTGAACATTTCCTTCTAACACTATCATGAAGACCTTCAAATAAATATCTTCCACTTGCCAAATAATATTCATTCACTAGTTCAACGCTAGATAGGTAATCAAAGTTAAGAAATGAGTAATTCCAACAAGTTTTTTCATAAAACATGAAATATCTTACGCATAACGATACGGAACTGCCCCCTTGCTTAAAATATCATACATTAACGATGAGAAACCGCGACCCATTGCCAGCGTGCACGCCCGGACGCCAGTGACACTCACTTGTGAGTGGAGCGAGACAAGAAGAAGCCGAGCAGCTTGAGGGCCTGAAGCCTGACGAGCTGACTGCTGGAGGCAAGCAGCTTGAAGACTGTGCGGGTGCCCACTTTGCTGTCAAAGGCAGGCACCATGGAGGCTGGCTGCTCCGACATCAGCGACATCAGCATTTGCAGCACGTCGTGCAAATTCTCGTCCTGCGCATCCAGTGGAATTGTTAGCGGCCAAAAACGTAATGATTTTCTACGTCTTGCGGCGGGATAAACTCAGTCGTGAGTGATGTCATCGAAGTAAAACACACGTGCCAAATGTTGTAATGAAAGTGATATTTGATATATCATTTGGTAAACACAACCAAAATACGATACTATAGTGATATACGACATTTCACTTAGTAAACAACCTAAATACGATACTTTAGATAGGTATTATATTGAAAAATATAAGCTAAGAGAAGGGTAACGTCGAACCTGATGGAAGCAGAAGAATTAAAAAAATAACGGCAAGTATTAGAATGACTTGACATAATCATGTAACGATACCTCAGCTAATTTATCTAAGCAGAAGACGCCAGCATCCAAATGTCTGTTAGTAACTACCAAGAATGAACAAACTACACTAGATACCAGTACCCCTATAATTGTAAGGACGCTAGGACGCTGAGTAACTATAGCTACTGCTATAATCCTTTCGTAGCAACTGGGACATAGGTATATGTCCCAGTAATTCAATTAATTTTCCAATGGGATATATATGTCCCATCAGTCTAAGTTCCATGATTACAAATGGGACAAATATGTCCCAATTTTAACAGTAACGAAAATTAAAAAAATCATCAGCCAAATTTTAATTGCATCTACATAATAGTATCGCATACAACTCTAAAACATGTTAAAAAGTTCCTTGTTCAAGCATGAAAAAATCCGCTACGAAAGGGATAAATTATCCTCGATTGAGGTGACCGCACCTCGTGCATGGTGGAGAGGTAGTTGAGGATGGCCTGCAGCTCGTCGTCTTTCACCCCCGACCCGACCATGATAAGCTGCTTCAGGAAGAGCAGCATGTACGCTCGCAGGCTCACGATGTCCTTCTCGCACGGACGCGGGCCGTCTGTTTCAAAAGTCATGAAGATCTTAGAGCAAAATATAGTTCCAATGTGGTATGGGTACGTCTTCCGACATCCACAATTAGACGGAGTTTGGCCATGTATTTTGGCAAAAGCTAAATCAAAATCGTATTTAAAATGCAGGATAATCAGTTATGAGAAACGGTTGGCTGTTACATTTGGTTACTCCACGAATAATTAGAAGCGCCCGAGTTGAAGAAGTTGATTCTCGTAGTAATTTTTGACGTCGTTGACTTTATCATATGTTTCAAATGCTAAAAAATGCGCCATTGGTTTATTGTTATTAGAGAGTAGATATGACTTGAAATTGAGTGTTTTGAACATAGAACGAGCTTTACAACTATAAATGTATTAGTAATTCTAAGTACATACAAGAGCAATGATCCGATTTAGAGATAATTTCCTTCCTGTAATAAAGACAGCTGAACGTACATTTGAACTCAATGAGAAATTGGCGAGCTAAAGAATAAAAATCATCATTAACTGACCAAGTCCCTTAGGATTGATGCCACTTTTGTCCCTGGGGTTGACGACCCAGTAGTAGTACTTGAGGGCGTGCATCGTCTGCAGCACCGTGGACACTCTCCGCACCGAGCCGTAGATCTGCAATGAAGAACTGTTAGGCAATGTTTAGAAAAGAAATTGCGCCTTGGATTTGAGCACGTTTGTTTACTTTCCATTAACTCTTCATGCCATAAACCACACGCCGCAAGTAGCCGATAAAACTGGTTTCTATTAAGAAGCGACATTTTCGATGGCTACATCAGATAAAACCCCTTTAACGAAAACATTAATGATGATCGCTCAATCATTTTATTCGTGTAGTATAAATAGTTTTTCCGCTGTTTAATCGAGGGCGCTAAGTCAGTGAATTGAAACTTAGGTAGAAGAATATCCTCATTTCATTCATAGAAATAGCATAACGAAAGTTTCAAGAAAGAGGCTGTAAGCGCTGTCCAGAGAGACACGTCTGACATTAACTTTCACAACAGAAAGCCTTAATTAAGGTCACCTGTGTGTCGGAGAGGAACTCTGTGGCGAGGTAAGTGTGCAGCCGCAGTTGCACTGCCACCGGACAATAGATCCACAGCGATGGGTTGAAAAGGATGTGATCCAGCATCTGGAATAAAAGTCCCGGTCCACTATTGCTTCAACCAGTGACATATAGTCACTGATTCAACCAGTGTACATATGCATAAATAAGGACCAAGCACATACATCTGAAGATATTTTTGGTTGATGTACTAACATACAAAGTAGATATTTTACGTCCCTATTTTGAGGTCAGCCTTCGAGAGAAATATCCGAACAGCAATGACAGTAATAAAAGTATTGTGCCAAGAATCCCACCGGAATACACAAAAACTCTACACAATCTGGATTATTGGCGTAGGTCACCGAAGCGAGAAGTCTTACAAAAACAGACCTGTTTCAGAAGCAAGTCAGAGTTTGGTTTGGGACTCGTGACGAGAAACTTGGTGAGCTTGAGGAAGGCTGTCAGCACGTCCATTGTGATGTGATGTCTGAGAGAAAAAACAAAGAGCGTTAACAATCAAATCAGCAACGTCAGAAGAAATAAAATTATGATTTGAAATTGAATACAAATTCTTGAATTAGTTCTCCAAGTTCAGGTTGCTATAGACGTATTTTTAAAATTTCGAAGAATCAGAGAAAATAATTGTTCCACAGAAAAAAGAAGTCACCTAATGGAAAACAGGAATGGAATATGGCGGATTAGATCAGATGTTAGTCTAAGCCTCCCGAACAACTAAAAATAAAATATTCCGAAGAGAGGAAGGAGGAAGGCATCATTTAGTATGGAGATAAGGGAATGAGGAATCTATGCAGAAGAGGCATAGAAACAGTAAACTGAGATAGGAGTTTATGAAACAAGATAAAAATTGAAGTAGAAAGTAGTAGGTGCTGAAAAATAGGACAGCAATGAACCGTTATTCGTTATTCATGTGTGGTCCTAAACATAACAAAAAACATTTTATTTCAACAAAAGGAAGGCCTACCTAACTCTCAGCTCGGGCCCTCACACATTTAAATTGTTGGAGGAAACGAGCTCAGATCACCTGGATGCGCGATGCAGGAGATGAGCGACGACGAGGAAGCCTCGGTTCTGCGCCATGTGTTGCTGCACTGTGGACGACGCCTCCACCATCTCGCAAATGAAGCCCACCAGCGTCGCACTGCACACACACGACTCCATCACATAACAGCGTCGAAAAAATTGAAATTTAACACGAATCCACGGGTGGTATTCGCTAGCGTTTAATAATCGTAGCATTAGCCATTTTGATTGCACTACAGTTCTATACTTATCAAAGAAAAATTTTCACAGGCGAGACAAAAATGTTAATTGTAAATTGAGAAACAAACAGACAGTGCCCAAAAGAATATTTCCGTCGCAACTTCAGAGTGATTCGAATAAAAACGAGCACGAACATCAAAACCGACATCATCACTCTTTACTTTAATCCTCTGAAGCACACAATGGATGAAATTTTGGCATTGGTTTACTGAAGCATAAAGCAGAACTGAAAGATATTAAACATGATAATTCATTATTTGAATTTTAAAACAACGATGATCTCCATGAAAAAGAAAAAAACAAAAATGAACGAATTTCAGAGACGACAGAAAGTTTAAACAAGACGTCTTCAGTAAAACTGGGATGAAATATGAAACGAGCAATATGAATAATAAAAAGAGTCACACATTCAAAACGCGCGCGAACACGCAAGGGGGCCTCTAAATTTAGATCGCTTTGCGTTTAACCCGGAATGAATACAACACCACTGAGAATAATTTCGTTAGAATTCTTCAGAGTTGCTGGCGCTACAACGAACCAGAGGGCGGGATCAGGAGTGGGTGTGTTGCAGTAGTCCTGTCCAGCAGAGGCCTGGTCGTGTGGCATGTCCAGCTGCTGGAACAGCGGGAACAGCACCTGGATGCCCCCCAAGCTGGACAGGGTGCTGTGAATGCTGTGTGTAACCACTGCCTTCACGTCCTGCAATGATTCATAAACTTAGAATCCACGGCGGAATCAACGAGCTCATGGAAATTTTACTGACCAAGGTGCCAAATACGAAATTATTTGCTCCGACTATATTGAATAATTGGAACCAATAGATTAGCAAAGGCGCAAGGATTAACCGATTTTCACCATCACTTTATATCATTCTTATCAGACACCACTCAATCGAAAGAAACCAGATTGAATACATTTTAGGAAAACGGTGAGTCGAGATACGAAGTGTAATAAAGAAACGTATTTCTGAAAATTAGTTTTAGACATTTCAGTTGACTTTGCTTTTTTGCCACACAACAAATATTTAGAAAATGAAGGATTCGTTACTCTACAGCGCACAGACGGAGTTTAATTCACTGCAGACAGCACAAATTCAGTTACGAAAACAGCATTCTCAAGTTCGTTTTTGGGAGCCGAGAATTTTAAAAACAATCTCCGAGGTATGAAAGCAACGACCTTTAAAAATACTAACATAAAGCTATCTTTTACAGGTGACAGACATCAAGCTTTCATTGAATAACTAATCAAGAAAAAAGTCAAACGAAACTTACAGCAAAAATGATCAACTCGGCAGTATTCACTATCCTACTCGGTAATTACGTAGGGGTTGCTGAGTACTAAAAGATGGGTCATACATCGAGTGGTTACACAAGATTCTTAGGACACTAAGCTGCTTCAAATTAACCGTTAACAAAAACGTAGTACTGCTTTGAGAACAGCGGCATAAATATAACACCGAATACCTATCAAAACATCAGAGAAAAGGAAACTGTGTACGCTTCCTCAAAAATTTTAAATGGTCGCTTCAAATTGCAGCAATTATCAGACAAAGTACAAATTTTTATATCACACGTACCACAGTTCCCGAATTGCTGTGTGAAGTTGACACAGCTTTAATGCTTTACCTGAAGCATGAGGGCATGAGGGCTGTGTTTGAAGTAGCTAGGGTTGCCTTTAGGGGAGGACTGGAGACAGAGCTGCGAGTCGGTCGCGACGGGGTTGTACATGAAGACAATCGCGCTCGCTAGCTTGCCGTCATACAACACCTGTGAGCGAGCAAGCATGATCAGGCAATTACAGTCATTCCAACACGTGTGTTTCAAGATATCGGTGTTCTTTCTGCATTTTTAAGCAGACTGCAAAACTATCGTTTCAAAACTAACGAGTAAACTAAGCTATTGAAGCCCACGAATTATTTTAGGAAGCGTAGAAATTCTTACGCATTAAATGGGCTTGATATTTAGATCACCGATTGGTTATCGGTGACGGTTGTTCTATCCTGTGAGTGAGTAAACATGCTTCAAGTCGCAGATTTCAATTCCGAGGATGGTGACGAAAAATTAGGTCACTCGGCTTTTGTGACAACCAAAAAGTGAGGACAAATCCAATTTAATTTCCTTCAAACATATGATCCATTACCTTAAGGGATAAGCTTGAATTACTATATGACAAATAAATTGATCGAAAGGTTAATGGACCTAAGTTCTACAGCTGTAGATCTTTTAAAAAAGTAGATATTTTCAAAGAAATCGAAAATGATGCTGCACAATTGGCATATGACTAAAAATTCTGAGCCAAAATTAGCTTTCACACGTTTGAGCGTCTTCAACGATTGTGACACAGTAGATTGATTTGGAAATTTGTACACAAAATTAGCAGTTGGTGAAGATAAATCATGGAAATTACAGAAATAACGTTAGATAATTTAAACGTAAATAAATTAAAATTTAGAGCTTGGCACACAAAATCTGTACATGAAAGCAGAATCCATGTCTTTCCGTGTTCACTGTTGTAGTACGAAAATTTGTTGATTAATTTTGCGTTTAGAGTTCAAAATGCAACGTCAGAACAATTGGACACGACGCTGCACCAAACAGGTTCGGTATATCAACAATTCATTTTCCTCGAAGGACACACAATGTTTCTGGAGAAAATGCACCACGAAAGATTCGTTTACAATTCAAGATATTAAAATGATAACCAAATAGCAGATTATTATGAAATTCGTGATATCTACAAGGATCACTAACCGCCTACATCATTCACCTGTAGCTAGTTACTCATTTTCATGTAAGCTTCATTTTTTTTGATAGGCCGAAATAAAAAGCCAGTCTCAATTTTGACCTTCATTGTTTCCAGCATATTACAGAAGTTATAACTGGCAAAAAATGGAAAAATTACACATCTATAATATACAAAGTTACACACATACAAAAACTGCAAGTGATGGAATTATTCAAAGAAAAAACAGCATTTATATTTTATTCCGGTCGGATAGAATCCACTTTGAAGGATTCGTTTATGGTAAGTCAGTCATAAGGCTTTCAAAGGCAAAATATTCTCCTGAACTTGGACTTACCCGATGCGCTCGATTGATTCTCTGTAGTTGAACCCCGTTAAAAAATAGCTCGCCCAAAAGTGAGATTTAATTAGTGCACGGCGTTCCAGAGAAAAATTCATTTCAAATAACTTGACGCACCATTTTCCCCCATGCACGTACGTTGTTTTGCAAGCGCACACATCAATGCATAAATTATGGCTTGAAAATTACCCTGACCGCAATGATTGAATATAAACGATTTACCGGAATATGAAGTTGACATGCTTTGGAAAACACTCCTTGGACATGTTAAAAAATATTTATTTTGCTGCAAATTAAAGTAAGAAATAAGTTAACTTCATCGATCGCGATAATCTGAAACTGCATGCATTTAAGAAATGTGCTTTCTTGAATCCATTTAAAAAGATATAAACTCTCCCCCAGGAACGTCTTCCACATGTTTCTCCTCAGCCTTCGCTAATGACTAAATTATTCCCCCACTCTCATGCTAATGTACAAGGCCTAATTAAAAACGAGCTCACACCTAATTTTATATTCTTACTAGTTTTCTTATTCGTTCAATTTAGCATAATGAACGAATGGTGCGCTAGAGAGAATATATTTGCACATCATAGGGCATGGGGGGAAAGAGGATTGAATCTGTTTCTTCAAACTATCAACCATTTCAAAGGTAATTTTCACAACCAGACAAAGACTGTCTCAAACTTTGAATGAGACCTATAAATAATCCCTGTTGAATCCCTTAGACCGAAAAAAATTTCTGAATTAAAAAAAAAACCTTGTCCCATTAAATTGAATAACACAAAACTATCAGTTCAAATAAAAAACTTGAAGAAACATTTTTTGGAAAATTATCTGCCATGGATCTTGTACCACCATCACGTTTGCACAAGTTTTGTGAGACACGAGCGTTCAACTTTTACTAAGTAAGTAAAGCAAGGTAAGTCGCTAGCGCTTTAGCTTTTACTGAGAACATCGCAAGGCTGAGAAGCTCAGCCATCGGCGTAATACGGCTTCAAAGGAGCAGGATTCATTGAAACTTGGACAAACGGTGGCACTAAATTGAGTTCCAGAAAATTTACATAGATAGCAAATACAGTCATTGCTATCATTGGATCAAAGAGAAATTTCGAATGTAATTTGTCTAGAGTAAAAATTTGCATACGTCTTCACAAAACTAAAGTTACGGCAGAAAATAAACTGACATTTCATTGACCACACAGGCGAGATCAGGTAAAATTCATAGCCATATAAAGCCCGAATTCCTCCAGTAGTCACAAAAGCGGTTTATTTCATGAAACCATTTTATCAAGTAAAAAACGGAAGTATTCTGAAAATTCATCTGGATATCACAACGCTAGCTGGAGTTTGTAGGCCGAAACTATTTCCCAAACTCGTCCAACTTCTTATGGAGCGTTGGCAGGGACTTGGAAAAATCGTGGGGCACTGCAAAGCTGTGGCGGCAGGGAATCCCTACACGAGCACGGCCGGCAACTCGAAGAAAGTCGGAATTAGCCTTTCTCTGGAGCTGCAGAGCGCAGCGACAGTTGGCTCGAAGACGCCAGATGCTGGGCGGCGCGCGGGGAGAAAGGCGATGATGGTGGCAGTGGCAGCTTCCCCTAATGAATCTCACCCACATCAAATTTTTATTTTGCATTCACAGCGAACTGAAGAAAGTTTGACGGTAGCTAGGATTGACGACGGAGGCTCACGGAAGAAGCAAAGAAAGGCAAGTAGATTACGCAACTTCCAGACACGCCGCAGTGCTTTCACTGCACCACCGTGCGTGCCGTGGGGGCGCTCACGAGATTACCGCCCAGACATTTCTATTTCCATGTAAATAGCGCCGTGATTTTACGAGGTGAACATGAGAACAAATTTGATTTGAAAAAAGTTAGTTCAAGAGAAGAACATTTTTGAGACCGACATTCAAACGACCACATTGAACGCAAAAAAAATGAAGTGAACAAACAATGATGATATTCAAATTTGAAAAATTATTCTTTACACTCTCACACACACAAGCATTCAAGTGTCTTTTTACTTATAAAATACAAATTTTTCGAATCAAGAACAACTGCAGTGAGCGCGTTCCGTATAGGTGGAGTATAAATCGGTTAGTGAAATTCGTCTTTTACTAATATTGCTGGTATGACGCTTTTCATCAACTAAACTCGAAACAAACGCAAAATGTTCAAGTTATTAGCATCAGCGCCCTTCTACATGGGAGAAGTTAATGAACGTAAACTATTCCTTTCAAGCATCCTTGTATGAACCGAAGAACATTGATAAACGTATGAACTGTAGGGCGGCAGCGCAGTCGAAACAAACTAATACACACACAGTGACCTCAAAAAGACATGGATTTTCCTCTGATGAATAGATTTTACGCGCCAACAAGCACTTTTCACATCACTAGAATTGGCCCTGTTTCCACTCACCATCGCTCGTGACGCAAAACAGCTCATTGTCGGAGCGCAGCATGCCACCTACAGAGCAGAATACAACACAATGCCATTTTAGTAGGCAAAAAATTGCGACTCACCCTTCGAAGATTTTCGGGCAATTGCATGGAACTTTCGGTGTCGAAGCGGAACTGGCTCTGTGAAAATAAGAAGGAAAGTTAGGACCTTGACGATGAAACGAAGCGTTTAATGAAGTGTCAAGCCAATCACTCAAAAATAAATGAGTATCGAGACAAGAGTTCAACTTTAAAAAGTCTCAAGAGTGTTCGATAGGACGAAAAGCGTAATTCTAAAAAGTGAACAGAATCTTACGATAAATTAGCTCTCCATCGCGAGAATCTAACAGGTTGATACCAAAAAATATGATCAAAGGAAAAGGGCAAGTGATACGATTCGTTATAGAACAAATTCTAGAGCACTTCTGGAACGAAACCTACTAAGCATGAAATTAGCCTAATTTCTTTTAAGTTAAATACTTTTTACAGGTTCGTTTACCTCGTAAATAAATTGCCATGCATACAGACCAGTTTTAATTTTGTTCCCTCATACTGACGTACTTCAGATGCATTTACGAGAAGCAGAGTTGATATGAGCTCAAAATAAGCAGTTTTACTGCAGGGATATTGTAAATAAGCAGGGATACTGCAGCATTAAAAAAACGACTAACTGACGCCTCCGCCCTCACTTACGATTTAGTAAGCAATGGAATTAGGTAATATGGATACGAAATGAACCATGATATAATGATTTCATGATTAATAAGAGAAAGAACTGAAAATAAATTAGTTTTTTAACTAACTAAATCCTTAGAGCTTCATATACAGCAAAATCTCTTGAAGAAGTTAGTGAATTTCTATAATCATCTTCCACTAACACTATTTTTGCTTAATTAGCACGAAAATAGTGGTGAAACCCCCATGTATTATAATAACAGTTTCAGGGTATCTGAGGACACATCTAACACCAACTGGTGGTAGAAAGTGTCAGAGGCATAGCGTAGATAGGTATTTCACAAGAGAATGGAAAACAAGCACGAACTAAAACACTTGTACAAAAAGGCACTTGCATCTCAATTGACTTTCTCACGCGAGTGACAAAGGAAAAACAACGTTAAGCCATCAAAATCGCAACTGATTTCCAAAACAAACATTGCCGACTCAGTACACAGGGGAACGCTGTTTCCTGGAGAACAACTAACGAGGGCAAACTCAATTTTGTCATAAACTTCACTCCCTCCATCACCTGCGCTCAAAAATCTATCAAGAGAAGAGCTAAGTCCTCAAAACATGTCCGAGGACATGTTTGGAAGGACGCAATTCAACGAAATTCTCTCTCACAATTGAAACTGAAAAAATGTGCAAGATCGTACCGAGAAAAAGATGAAAAGACTACGCAATACAAGACAGTTACTTCGAACATCAATGAGGATTGTTCAGGTGAGCTGGAATCCAACAGCACCCATCACAAGTTTAAAGACAACATATGTTATAAGCTCCTTTGCGTACCAAGTGAGCTAGATGACAAAACCAATTAAGATTGCTCCAAATGGATAGAGATTCTTTAGAGTGATCAGCGCGCGAAGACGAGCACTTCGTAGCCAAGAGAGCGAGAAGAGCTTGAGCTTGCGCAAAGAGTTGGGTAAGCAGATCAAGATTGCAGGAGCGAGGCTGCAAACAAGGATCACTCGTGAATGATGCATGAGAATAAACAAGTTACTGAGCCAAGACATTAGCCAAGATTGGAGGTCTAATGAAACGTGACACCCAACTGATTAACAGTCAAGTCACTTGAGCAATGAGCATCATCTCCATGCACCAACCTGATTGGGTATTGTCTCCTATTAAGGAGATAAGTGAAATTTCAAGATCGGGTGATTTTACATATATAACATCCAAATTTTTCAATGATACAAACATTACAATGGGACGAAAACCATAACGTCAGTTTGATAGACAATGATAATTTCAACCTAAGAGATGGAAGTTTCTCAGCAATCAAGTAGTAGTAACATGGGTTTGCTCTCAGCAATGAAGTGTGTAAGGAATTAATGCGTTATTTGAAAGGGTACTCGCATCTCATTTAGTGAGGCACAAGTGCTAAGAAGTTCAATATTGAGACTGGACAATTCTTGTCAAATATTGAGTGCGTGCGTTGTAGAACACTAACGCAATTGTCTCATCAAAATTAATGGCGGTAAAACACTAACACATGCTGAAAACTTTGAAATAGAATCACCTAATACCAAAATGAGAACACGATAAAAAATAGAAATGAAATGAAAATTGAAACATTAAATATCTAATGTAGATGAAAAAAAACGTAGAAAATAACAGAGACACGGGTGAAAATAATATGGAAATAGCGTGCAAAGGAAGACAATATTAGGAATAAAGCATCAAAAATACAAGAACCACGAAGAAGTAAGGTGAGGATGTGAACAAGAGGTACAGAAAATAATAAGGAAGTCCGGCATGAGAGGCGACCGACCTACAAGAACCACGAAGAAGTAAGGTGTGGACGTGAACAAGAAGTACAGAAAACAAGAAGGAAGTCCAGCATGACCGACCTTGTATCCAGGTCCGAGCCTGTGCATGGCGCACACCTGGTGCGTGGTGAGCGCCTCACTGAACAGGTACACTACGCTCATCTGGCCGCAGAACACGCGCTCCTCGTCCAGCTCTGGCGTCGCTCCGATGTGGCACTTGTCCCACGCCTGCCGCAACCACACACGCTTTGTTAACGCAGCCGTCCAGCACGAGGGGCTCTATAGCCTTTACGTACTTGTTTAACCCTAAGGGGTAAATTTAACCCTGGTTGAGGTAAATGTCGGCCTTGTGTGTTCAACACATAAGGCCGAGGAGGTCAGTGATGAAGGAAAGGTTGAGAATGGCTGTTATACAGCATTATAGCTAACCTAACTACGACCTTACGATATCAAACACTTACAAAGCCAAGGGCGTTCGCGCATAGGAAGGGTCTCCACAAATAGATAAATTGATGAAAAGGTCTCAATAATATTAAACTTAAAATTAGGGTTGGCAAGCAACCACAAGTACCTGCACAAGTAAACGCATTTTAAGGCTCTCTACTACAGCAGAACAACAAAAAACGAACAATATTATTGTATGAATCATAAAAAATAATTACAATAATAGAGAACAATCTTGAGTTCACAAGAACTAATGCATTACTGCCATAGCTGTCGTAGCTCATTAGAAAAATAGAGAGTACATTTTCTCCAGCATTAGCCCAGATGAAGTTTACAAGTGAACAGTGACAGAAATACATATATTGGCCAAGATGAAAGTAAAAACACACACAAGCACCTTGGCGGAGTTTGCTTAGCAAATAAAATGACGATTGATTTCATTACACTATAGAATTACACTATAGAATAGATAAATGATGATTGAAGACAGAACACAGCTTTACTCATCTTCCAAAGTAAAATTACATTAGACGTTAGTTTGACCCTCCCTAACCGCACCAAAGGGAAGAAAAAGGAAAGCATCATTTAGTGTGGTCTAGATGGAACGTGTAATCTATGTACAAGGTGCAGTGCATAGAAACAGTAAGTTGGGAAAGAAGTTTATGAAACAAGATAAAAGTTGAAGAAGAAAGAAATAGGTGTTGAAAAACAGGACAGCAGTGTACCCAAAAAAGATGGTCCATAACAAAACACCTATTTTATTTCAACAAAAGGAAGAACTACCTAGCCTTTAGCTCGGGACCTGTTATAATCTCCCTGGGAGTGCTAATTCCCATAGACACAAAAGTTGTACGAAAGCAAAATGTAGAGGCAGTTTCTGCCAGTCATTGACCATTAACGGCAAGACTCATCAATAGAACTAAGGGTGTTCTTCACTAATATTTGCAAAAATTTGGACATGTACAGTCTAAGTAAAAAACTTTGCACCTACTCGTAGTCTCTTTAAAGTTGCACATAATTCACTAAATGGTCTGCAGTAAAGGAGAGATTACATGGTAAATTACTTCGTACCCTTATATATTGCTTTCAATGCATACCTAAGTTGGCTCATGTTCTGAAAGAAAAATTATATATAAAAACATGCAATAAAATCCGCTACAGGCGTTGATAAGAATGACCAAAAAATGGAATAAGAAAGAACGAAACCAATTCAGCTACACACTCGAAACTTGAGCTGTATAACAGTTCTCTCATAAATATTAAGATCTACACCTTGGGCTGTCTTCTTAAGAGTGATCATACGTAGAAATTTAGCGATGGGATCCGTTTGACCAGAACTGTGGGCTTTTTCACACATTTAAAATCACTTTACGATGTTCATTCGCCTACCATGTTTAAAATTACTTCCAAGAACAGATGAAGCTCGTAGTCGAAACGTTTTCAATACAATTAACGACGATTTTTTGCAATTTGGTGTATTACAAATATTAAAAATGAAATGTTTAACTAAATACTTTTCTCCCACGATCAAAAACTGTTTGATCAGTCTAAAGTACCCTCAAGTCAAGTGATTTAGAATAAATGACATTGTAAACGTAGAGTGAGGTTTTCGTAGGATGCTCTACCAGTCAGTGAAGTTAGTCGGACCCACAAGTTGTTATATCTCAACCAGTCCATTGTAATCTATTTAACAAATGATTTCATCGATTTATTTATTCTTTCTCATAATAAATTGTTTAATAAAAGGGGACAATTCCGTTCATTCTCAGGCAACGCCTTCACATTTCAAACACGTTACGGCCATTGAAACTACACGAATCTTGGCAAATCAATACAGTTAATCGTAAAAAGAAAATTCTCCCGCAGACTGCAATTCGCTAATCACAACACCGGCGCCGGCACACACAAGAGCGAGGTGATGTCGTGCATCAATGGTACTCATTGTGCGGCTCGCGATGACCCAATTGACGGCTCTCAAGATATGTATTAATTAATTATTAAATAATATACATGACATACGCTAACTTGCAGTAGCTGCGGCTCTCTCAATCAATGCGTTTAACCACAGTGGCTCTTTTACAAAAATTAGTGAATAACAAAAACAATTAGTGAATAACACTGCCTTACATCGTTGGTGTTGACGAGCCAGGTCATCTCTGTCGCCGAGGCTAACTGGCCGTTCACGAAGACCTTAATTTCGCTGCGGCTCCAGCGGTTGTAGATGTACACGACTGCCACCATGTACCACTGTAAGGCAACGTCGCGGTGACATGCAAGTAACTTGCAGGTAATTGGTAATATCTTAGTACCTTAGGGCTGCAAATAATTAATCTAAGTTGAGATTAAATTCTACAAATCTAGTACAATTTAGAGAAGTGATGACACGTTAATATTTCTGAGAATTTTTTTTTACAATTTAAGCTATTCAATTAGATTAGAAGCTACTGTTTGAATTAAAACTACTTTCAATAACCTAGGTGCTGTAAACTCACGAAAAGTATTAAATTTAGAAGTTCCCAATCAAAAAATGAAATTTGCGACACGTAAACAACTAAAGAAATTTGAGCAGTACAAGCTGAAGATATAACTATAGTTAACCACAGTCTCACACACACTGTAACATCAATGCTATTTATCACGAATACGAATTTCACGTTCTTGGAAACGAATACTTCAGATAAATTTGAATTTGAAAAGTTTTAAGTAAATTTGACTCAAAATATTCAACTTTGGAGCAAGTAAGTTAGCTAAGGGAGGCATTTTATAGAGCTGTCAGACAGACGCCTCACCTTGCGCGGCTGGAACTCATATTTGATGCAGTGCTGGTAGCCTTTTCCCTTAACTTTGAGTGACGTGAGCACGAGGCAGTTGCCAACAAAATGCGCTGTGTAGCCCACTCCTTTGCTCGTCTTGAAGCTGCAATGAAAACAAGGCAATGTTTAGTGGTTACGACAAAACCAAGACGACATTCAGTGGCTGCAATAAAACCAAGGCGATATTCAGTGGCTGCAATAAAACCAAGGCAATGTTTAGTGGTTACAACAAAACCAAGACAATATTCAGTGGCTGCAATGAAACCAAGGGAATATCCAAGAAGCCGCACCAAACCAACTGGTATGAAATATAAAAAAGGCTAAGGGAATCGGATAGCCATCTATGCCCGATCCCTTATTTACCCCATTTATGGACCTAAGACTGGAGAGTATAATCAGATCAACACAACACCAGTAAATGTTCCAGTTTCCAAGTCTCTAAATTCTTCAATAGAACACGCAAAATGCAGCAGATTTAAAAAATTTCTTCAGTGCTCCATGGCTATTTATGACGCAATAAAAGACAAGGTGGAATCTCTAGATTTAAAACGATTCTAGAGAAGCAACGCAAATGACGAATATAAGGCATCTGAAACCATCGCATTAGGAGAGCAATAGAAAAATTAATTAATTAAGGACATTCATTTAAAAAATAGAAACAAAACACCTCGAACGAAAGCAAACAATGAAGTTGTTGTTTCCATAAGCAGGAGCAAAACAAAACTGGTTAAATAAATCTTCTGAAACGCAACACGACACCAAATTTCCTGATTGAAATATCAAATTCCACTAACAATGACACATTTTTTGGAAGGTATTTAAAAACGAGGAATTTTAAAAAGTACCTTCCATGCTAGCACATGGTTCAACAGAAAGCGTACAAACTTTATTGCTTACTATTGTGCGACCCGGATAATTTATTCAGCATTTAAAAAATGACTTAAAATTCTTAAACTGAAATTCAACAAAATCATTTTTCTTTCCATACGAATAACTAAACGCATAAAATAACGAACGATGACTTATTTAAAGTAAACTAAAACATGGAGCGGTACATTATTAGAGCAATAATTCACTATCAAAACTATAGCAAAAACATTAAACACATTCTCACTCTTTGTAACATTTCCAATGTTGAATATTGGTAAGATTACATTTCCTGGATTGCTCCCAGGAACTAAGTAGCAGCGAATAAATTGAGTAGTTAAAAACAGATCTGAGGGTTAACGAGAACTCCACGCATTCAATACCTAAAATACGGGGACTACTAAAATTTACAAGGGCAATGCAACACCGTGAATGAAGATTGTGGCCAAAAATGAAATTTGGGATACCTCATGCTAACTTGAATAGAGTTACAGAGACAAGTTTGGCACAGGGACGTTTAATGTTGAAATCCGTCAGTCACAAAGCAATCGAAGTTGTTGGTCATGAAGCCGAGTCCCGAGAATATTTACAAATACACTTACCTTCTATGTAGAAATTCCTCAACTTTAATTGTAGTTGAGAAATCCCTGTATAGAAGCTCAGAGTAATTTAGTAGAGGAGAAACGGTGAAAAATATTGTAGAATACAGGGATTTTATTGTTGTGTAACAGGTCGTTAAATATTTTTTGCTCGACAACTGGTTTAATAAATA
>JACJUY010000150.1:87583-147800 GCA_014220935.1 Platorchestia sp. MABIK
AAAGAAGGCTACCTTCATACTTGCATAGCAGCAAGATAGTCAGACTAACTAGTGGGAACTTTTCCCTGCAATACAAGCTTCTTTCTAACAAGAACACGAGAAGTACAACATATAGTACAATATCTTAACTCAAATAAACCAACGCAGCGGTAATTCAATTCAATTGAAATAACAGCTTGGTTCCATCGCAAACGCAGCGCCCCACTTGAAGACAAGACACATAAATAAGGACTTGAAATCCGTCGATGGCAGTTATGCAGGGGACATACTTCATGGTTTAAAGACCGCTTGCGAATCATCAGTAAAAGACAGCTGGAGATCAGCAAAGTTTGTACCACGGAGTCGATATTCGTAGACAACAGCGCAGCGTAAAGCGTCGGTAAATCCTGGAGATCGACGATGAGCAACGAACAAATCAAACAACTGGACATGTATGAAACTCTACAACTGGGATGATTAACCCTATGATTAACATTTTGTTATTAATCTCTAAAGGGATCAGTACGTATTCAAAGAGCTTTTTCAAATTGTTACCTTCAAGTTGTAGAATACTTCGCGAAACGAGAGTGTAATTCAACTTTTACTAGGAATTATCCAAACAAATAAAGAAGGGTTAATTCCTTCAAATTTCATTTTCACATCAAAAACTTTGTTATTCTCAAATATAATATAGAATTTAGCGGCCTAGAAATAACGAATCAATGTGCAGTAATCCGAAAAAAGGTAGTCCTTTACAAAACAAAAGCCTATTCTATTTCATCAAAGAGAAGGCTTACCCAACCTTTTGCTCGGAACCTCACAATTTCTAACTGGAAGCGCTAATTCTCATAAATACAATAGTTGTATCCCTCTGAGGGGAGACACACCCACCAGACGCATGACCTACAGCTCCTGGAGGGAGCGGTTCGAAAAACGAGAAAAATTTCGACCTCGAAGCCAACAACGAAATTCAAAGCACTTGAAAGTGGTCTAATTTCACGCTGCAGTAACCTACATTTTTTCATTGAATAGCTGTCCACGCATAATCCATTCCTAAATGGGGAAAAAGTTTATTTTTACTGAGCAGTTCAATAATCATTTTTGAATGGACCGAATAGAAAACAGGAAATTAATATACAACAGATGTGAAGTAACGAAATTTGATCAGCATCTTGGCGTATCGTTGGCTGATTGATTGTAAGTTAATTTCAGCCTCCCTTATCACAAGAAAAATGTTCAAAGAGAGGAAGGCACCATTTAGTATAGAGTTAAAGGAGCGCGAAACCTATGCACAGAGTGTATTCCCGCACAGGATCCCGTGCGCATAGAAACAGTAAGTTGAGAAGGAAGGTTAGCAAACAAAATAAAAGGTGAAAAAGAGTCAGAGGTGCAGAAAAACAGGCCAGCAGTGAACCGAAAAAAGATGGTCGTTAACATGAAAAAACATTTTATTTCAATAAAAAGAAGACTTATCTAACCCTCAGCTCGGGACCTCACACTTTTCCACGGGAGCGCTACTTCCCACAGATACCATAGTTGTTTACCCCTGAGGGGTATTAGCAGAGTGTTGTGTTAGAAAAATCAGTTTGGTAGAATACAAAGAGAAAATTCATGCATCACGACAAACGCTTAAGTAAATCATTATAACTTCACCAAAAATTGATCAGAATCAGAAAAATTCCCCTTCGGCTCATCACAAAACGGCATTTGTACAAAAAATACAAAGCATCCTATAACATCTCACTGAGTATTTTTCAGGAATCAGTATCGTAACGCTCAATGTATGTAACGGCATCTAAAAGCCTGCTTACACAATAAATGAAATTAACGACTGAAATGATTTAACAGAATACATTTTTCTAGAGCAAAGCAGTGATACAAATCACCGTTAAGAACGCTAGAGGCTAACCCACAAATGTCACCATACTGATGCGAGAGGTCTTTAACCACGCGTTTCAATGATTCGTCCACAGGAATTAGAAATCTCACCGTTCATACAGAAGCTAAAGCTGAAACCCCAGAAGCAGTAGCACAAGTGCAACAACAGACATGGTTCAATTTCCAGCGTTACTATGCTTCGAGAAAAATCGCTGAACTAATAGAGGTAATTTCTCTCTCGAATTCAGTTGGCAATCGCAACAAGTTTCCGGTGACTTCCGGCACCGTGAACTGTGAGCGAAAAATTGGAGAAATGTCGAAAAACCGTAGCGCACAATCGAGAAACGCAACGCGAGTTCGGCAACGCTCGCTCCCATTGTGACCAAGGTCGGATTGCACCAAGATCTCAAACGGCGGACAAACGATGAACACCGATGCACTAAGTAGAACAGCTCTTAATTGTGTCATCAAAACAAGCCTTTGTGTTCTATAAAGCGATCAGCTACAAGGGAGTTAGCGCTAGTGTGCCACACAGTTCAATCGAAGACACTGTCAATCTCGTGCCTCGTGTACAGCAACAATTTGAATCCGATCAGAAAGGAAACTCAATGCTACTATATCAGTCCCTTATAACAGACATTCAAACAGAAATGCCCTCATTAAAGAAGACTATTATCCCAGTTGTAAGAAATGCTTCACAGAAAAGTTAAAAAACAGTGAGAATAAAAGAATTTTGAGCCTACAATTCAAGTGTCTAAATTATCAACGCAAAGCAAAGAAATTCACATTTCATTAAACGCAAACGAATAGAGTAGAATCCAAACCCTTCTTCTCTTCCAATTATTTGCAGCTATTGAATGAAAATCATAATTTAAGAACGTGAAAGTTGTTCATTCGGGTATAAAAGTGAAGGCAATAAAGCGTTACAGAAGGTCGTTCTTGTATTGGTTTTTGCCGTGCGGCGCAGAAATTGAAGAGCGACGATTACATTTGCCCACAGTTGCGTAAAGGATAATTTCCAGGAAGAAGCGCAAGTTGCCTGTCTCACTGAGAAAATCACAATTCACTATTTGCCCTAATTTTGCAATTGAATACATGCGAATGTTTACGTGTAACACGCATATGGATAATGAAAGAGAGGAATCGATTCTTGCATTACTTAGTTCTACAGACATGTAGCTCCAATAACTGTTTATTTCTTCAGAGCCACGGCTCAAGTGATTAATAAATGTATTGCGCAATTTTTGGCCAGATATAACAAGTGATCAGTTCAAAAACGGCCGAATCAAATACTTTTTGAGAACATCGTCGATGAAACAATTAAGTCGATAAACTAGCAAAGAGAGTTCACCTACTTAACATTTTCCGCGTCATCAATAATAGTCAACTAATTAAAATTTTGCAACGAAAATAATCAAAACTTTGCCTCATTCATCTCACAAGGCCCACAAAAAATTGAAATGAGCGCTGCTACAACAATGCACAAGGAATGATGGCGCTAATTCAATACAAAGGCTGAACATGAACTTCTTTTTCAACAGCATGATTTTGTAAAGACTTTTACGAATTAACGATTAAGCACATCAGAACTCGCTTTGAGCTCAAATCAGTGCGTGAAATCATACTTCAAAAGTCGAATGACGCCATAAAAATAACACCAGTCAATAACATTGTCTTCAAGGTAAAAAGTAACATTTCCTCAGTAACAACACATCATTTGAAGATAGTGCTTCTCAACATTGCAAATTTTCTGAAACTTCGGTGAGAGCGTCTATTTCAGTTTTTTCTTGTTCAACTCATTTTGCATCGCATCGATTTCTCTTCGAGCATTTCTAAACTGGCTAGGGCATCCAAATCATTTAGCCGTGTTTGTCTACCACTTAAACGCATCGTTCCTTCTCCACCCACAGCGGTACGGAGCTGCACGCTAACAGCTCTACACACAAATGGTGAGTACACGAGAATAATGCTCGTTTAGAATCCAGTTCATGTTTCACAAGTTACTTGAGAATAATTTCAATGACTTTTCATGTCAAAACTTTATCGAAATAGTCAGTTTAACTTGACTCATTTTATTTTTGAAATCTTACGCTTTTTGTGAGGGTCAAGTATAGATATCCTAGAAATTAACCAAAGACTACGAATGACGGAAAGTGAAAGGAATCCAGCCCACTTAATAACGTTGAAATAATTCGAACGTGTCCTCCCAAACATCAGGCCATGAATAGTGCCAACGAGGGACAATTTTTCAGCTTTGATTGCTATGGACCACAAAAGTAAGACTTTGTTAGAAAAAAGTCGGTTTCGTTAGCACAAGTTTACATTATCACAACGTACTTCCGTGTAACTTTGGTTAAATTTTATTTATTCGTTAGTCCCGTCCATCAAAAATTGATCAGTAATTCGTAGCACTTTTTTACGACTCGTGTTTACCTAATCCCAAGTCTGCCAACTTTGAACATTTCTGCTCCTGCTCTTTTCCTTTTGTTATTGACGCTTTCACTGTACCATGAACTCTTCAACTACTTATTTCGTCACCGTACACGCCTTGAAGCATTTCGTTTATACGTCCATACATTTGACAATTTTTATGTATTTTACTTTGTACGCGAGCATATTCACTGGCAACAGCAAGATAGTACTCAATTTCTTCACTCTGAATCTGGTTGAAATGTAGACATTTTCGTCCATGGGCTTTGTTGTAAAATTAGAGTCGCGCGTGATATCTTCCTGCTAGATTAATCGCACGTCCATGCGAATACACATGAAAAAACTTTACTAAAACTCACGAATTATTGCAATAAACTTCCGAGCTAATTGAGTCAGGGTTTAAATATCAAACAGAAAAATGGCTCACCAACTATTCCCCACACTTGCTCTCCAGCACACGAACAGACGTGTTTTCTCCTCTTAATATTCGCTCGTAAGGCAATACAAGTGCAACAAATGCATGCCTCGATCAAACTCGTTCATTGGAACACTTTTGTTTTCATTAATAAACAGACCAACTGTATGTTGTTAATACACGATGGCATTATAGAAAATAAAATAAACACATGAAAAGTGGAGACAATACAATTTTTCTGTAAAAGTAATTGCGCTGTTGAAAAACACGTGACACAAAACTGAACTTAGTTGTAAATCTGCATTTCTGTTAGGTAACAAAATTACATGAGACAGAACACGCGCAAAAAACCGTTAATAGAATGTAATCAGACGAGTTTTTGCAAAATGTTCCTTCACTCGGGCTGCAATAAGTTATAGCGACAGTATTCTGCTCTCTACGCGTGCCTCAGGGGTAACATATCCTCAGAAAAGAAGCTGATATGGAGGTATTTGCAAATACTTGCACATTTGCTCGCTTTCAGGAGCTGACGCGAAGATGGATACTGACGAGCTTGGTGATCTGCCTGCTGCACATGGCAAGAGCAGGAGATGTCGTAAGCAAATGATTTATTGTTGTTTTTGCTAAATGTGATACGCACAATATTTGTACGATATTACTATTTCCTAGGTGTATCCGATTGTTTGCAACAGTTAGTATATTATTAATCGCGATAAATCTTATATGATTGAACATTATTTGAAATAAAATGCATTACTGTAGTAACACAGCGAACGGCGTTCGTAGAAATTTACATGCTTTTAGTCTGATGCCATAGAAACGGAAATAGATTTTCTAACCCCGCATACTTAGCATACGCCATAGACTTACAAGTTTTCAATAAGATAATGATTTATTTTACTGTTCAGGGCCCACCAAAGCCGTACAAGTTTTCCTACGAGGTCGATGCAAAAGACGACAAACGCGAGTTGAGTTACGGTCACCAGGAGGAGTCCGACGGACACACCACCAAAGGACAATACAAAGTCGAACTACCCGACGGCAGAACTCAAATTGTAAGTAGTGGCACTCGTAATGCTTACACGAAACATATATATCATAACTATTATGACCCTTTGAACGTAGTTCCTAGAACTATTCCGAAGACATGTGGGTCGTATGGCGTTGTAAAACAACGAGACCAAAGTAATAGGGTAGTAGTTTTGGGTTTTAACGCTCGAAAGCATATTAGGCAAAGCTCAGAATAAATTGATTTTTCACAACAAACCTTCTATCGATTTCATTGTTTTCATCCTGGAAATAATTTATCGCTACGTTCTTACACACGTGAGCAAGCACTTCTGAAGTCACTAGCACTCCAAAAGCCATCCAACTGAATTTGCTAAATATTTTCACGTAAATAATTTTATGACTCCATTTAAGAAAGGACGTAATATCAAGAGAGCGTGAGGGCCAACAACTGCTCCATCCAGTAACTTGCCTGCTGTTCACTGCAGCTTCAGGTCGAGAAGTTTTGAGAGAGGTTTCGAAATGACTGGTAATATCGACCGTGTTCAAGGACACAGCGCAATGAACTATTTTCTTGGAATGCAAACTTATCTGTGATATTCCAGTCAAAAGTTAAGATTAGTATTGAAGTCATTGTAAATACGAGGAAAGTAAAAAGACTAGTTAAAATGAAATGAAAAAATCGAAAAGCCGTAAACAAGTAATTCTTCCAAGCTCAGGTGAAGTAAAAAAAAAAATTCAATCAGCTTTAAAATTATCTGGACGCTACTGCATTGGGGAATAGAAATATAAGGGACGTTGTGTTTACTTCTGATGTAATTTAAAGTAGTTTATTAAGCGAAGCGTGAATAATCATTCAAACAAACAACTTAGCGTGGTGTCATTTTAGAAGTGAAAATTGTAAAATTGCAATTTTCCGAAGATAAAATCGAAAATCACTGCTATGGAGTAAATCACCTGATTCCATGCGAGCGAAAAAATATTTCAACATTTAATTTCTGGGGCAAAAACTAACAACTCAATCGCTTTAAAACTAGTCTTTCCCTTCAGTAAAGCTCCTTAGAAGCCAGATAATTCAAACCAGTTTTCGATACGATTACATTTAACACTTTTTGAGCTGATCGGTTCATCGTGTCGCGCAGGTGACTTACGAAGTGGACCCTCACTCCGGCTTCAAAGCGGAGGTCACGTTTGAGGGAGAGGCTCAGTTTCCCGACTCCGACGGCAAGGGCGGCGATGGAAAAGGCGGAGGCGGAGGTGGAAAAGGCGGTGGCGGAGGTGGAAAAGGCGGTGGCGGAGGTGGAAAAGGCGGAGGAGGAGGAGGAGGTGGAAAAGACGGAGGTGGAGGAGGTAAAGGCGGAGGTGGAGGAGGTAAAGGCGGAGGAGGAGGAGGAGGCAAGGGCGGAGGAGGTGGAAAACAGAAAGGTGGCGATAGCGGCGGAAAATCAAAAGGAAAAGGTGAAAAGAAAAAGAATGATGACGACTATGATTGGTACGCAAATTTCAAGGGTTACGACTTCGAGTTTTAAATATTAACACTACACATTTCACTCTGAAATCGAGCAAAGTGACAATAAACTTGTTGAAATGTTGCGTTAAAATCGTGCTTGTGTATTTTGATATCAAAAATGCAATACTCATTTAGACAAACATTGCTAAAGCTGAAAATTGTCAGCTATTATCGTTTTAATCAAATGCATGCGATGTATTTGCAGAAGCAAAACACCATCATCACACAATTTTATTTTATGTAGGAATGCCTGTACTTTAGATCACACTTGAGAAAGCAGCTTAGAACCCCCAGTCTTTTGAGAGAAACCTGCGAGGTGATACCTTGCGAGTAAGCAGAACAGACCTGCTGTTTCAGTCAACTAGGATGCTTTAAACACGATATATAACTAGCTGCTTTTAACACCACGCAAGATCGAAAAGCCGTGAACAAAAAATTATCCCATTGAAATTACGGCTGTGTACTAGTATATAGCCTACTGTTAAGAATGTTGAGTGATGGTACGTACCTCTAACTGCGTGATTCAAAAAAAGTATTCTTCATAACTGAAAAGTAATTGATTTACGTTTGAGAAAGTTTTCTAATACATCTTTGTGTTCAACAAGTCTGAATGTAAATATATAAATATAGAGTACTTCACATATTTTTGTAATTATACCTTTCGATGAGTTTTTCCACGCTCTTAGATTAGAGGCATTACTACTCATAGAAAATGACTGATATCAAGTAAATAAGAAATTTAAACAGGCAAGAAACATGGACAAAAATTGGAGTAACTTCAAGCCGCGGGGGACTGATTGAAGAGAATAGTGGATGGGTGGAACAAAGGTGAGGGAGATTATATTAAATGTTAGTTGAAGCCTCCCCAACCGCAACAAAAGCGTCCCAAAGAGTGGAGAGGGGAAAGCACCATTTAGTATCGACTTGAGGAAACGCGGAATCTATGCACAAGGGTTCATATAAGCAGTAAGTTGAGAAAGAAGTTCACGTAAGAAGATAGAAATTGAAGAAGAAAAGAGTAAGTGCTGAAAAACAGGACAGCAGTGAACCGAAAAAATATGGTCCTTAACAAAATGAAAAACATTTTATTTCACCACAAAGAAGGCCTACCTATCTCTCAGCGAGGGACTTCACGTTTTCCCCTGAAGGATTGAAATGAACACAATGGAAATCATGTTGGCCATATATAAAATGACTATAGCCCTGAATACCGCGTTCGCTAATCTAACCAAGAGTTTTATTTTGGCAGTATATAGCGCATATGGGTGCCAAGGTTTTATTTTATACATGGGGGCCCAGAAGTAACCGAAACTCTTGATATTCTAATAAAACAAACTATGAAGAAGAGAATGTTGAAACTTGTCTTAATCGGAAGAAAACATTTTATGGCACTATAAAACTTGGTCGACGAGAAATTCAAGAAAGACCACTTCACTCTCTTTGGGTGACGGTGAGGTGCGGAATGACAGCTTCAACCATGCTTGGTTCTTACTTTTTTGAAAATGGTGCAAAACTATAACAGCTACCGGTGAAAGATACCGGACTAGGACAAAAGAGTTTTTGGTTTCAGAACTTGAGAGGCAAGATTTACACAATACAGGGTTTCAACAGGATGGAGCCTCAGCCCATACAAGAGAAACAATGACATTGTTAAGAACGTGCTCTCCAAATCATTTGGTTTTACGATTTGGTAACATCTCTTGACTCCCTCGTTTTGCAGATTTGTCCCCATGCAATTTTTACCGGTGGAACAAATTTGAATTACGAGTTTATGTAACAAAACTAACAAATATACGAAAATTGAATTACAACATTTAAAATGAAATACCCTAACTCTTGCCGTACGCACTAAGGAGCATCATGGAAATGATGAATAAAAAGCCCTAAGTAATAAAAACAACCGTGGCTATCATTTATAGGACGCTGAATTTCTAACATAATACACGTTAATAAGCTATAAAAATATTTTTCTATCGAATAAACATGTTCTAACATCTTAGCCTTCATTGTTTTATTAGCAAATTAGAAGGGGCAGTTACTTCTTGGCCAATCTGCATTAGAACTCGTGGCCATCACAGCTCCACTCTGGCTTGTGGCAAATCCAGCCGAGATAATACGAAGTCTTTATTGTAACGACAGATTTTTTTTTCATGTTATCATGTTTCCCTAAGAAGTAGGAAATAACCACAACCAGTATTATACAGGTTATGAGAACACGCGATCTCAGATGTGTCAGAAGGCTTAGAGTCTTTACATTTTTAGCTGTGACTTCGAACTAACTTTCTGAGGAGATGGAGAAAAACGTAAACCAGAGGAGCATGTAGACTCCCTCGTGGACTGGCGGCAGCTGCTGCAGCAGCTCTAAAGAAAGGAGCTCAGCAATGGCGTCAGCTGCTCGACTAATGTAATAAAGTATAATCTTCAGGTATTATGACACTTCCACATGAGAGCAGAGAGAGAGAAACACCAGCAGCAGTGAAAGTGGTCGCACAGTTTCAAAAGTAAGTCACGATGCACAGACGAAGAAATAATCGGTAAGAGAGTTCCAGTCAGAAAATTCATACCCGTCGGGGAAAAATTCAAAAGGGACAGGTAGAGGCCATGACTCAGCACTAGTGCAGTGCTCGACAATGAGCAGGAACGCACGCTCTGCACGCACCAACTTTCCGTTCGTAAACGAAGTAAAATAGAACAAACGATGGATTCAATTTGAGAACATTTCCATGGAAATCAAATGGCCATTCATACAAGAAAAATTTATGAAACAAAACAAAAATTGTTACATGAAAGAAAAGTTTGATTAAAGAACGAATAAAAAACTCCTTGAAAATTAAATATAAAATATGCGGCGGTGTTCCCTTAAAAATATAACCGCACGAGTAAACAAAACACAGGGCGAAAGGAGAAAAAATCCTGTTTACTAACATTCTGTTGTTTAGGTGGTGAGAAATGCGCAAAAAAAAATAATAAATGCCCCTTTACATCAGAACTATTTAGAGAGTGTGAAGAAACCTAATTTTACTGAAACTCAAACTAATCCTTCAAAAAAAGTAGCGTGAACACTCATGCCGGTACTTCACAAGCAACATCCGAAGGTTGTTACTGCAAGACGGGACGCGCTCAGCCCGTAGAATGCGTCGCTGGGTGAAGTGAGTGGATCGCGAGCGATGCAATCGATCTGTTGATAGTTATTGCTCGGCATCACTCAAGCGAGAGCCAAGAAGTAGACGCAGGTAACGTCGAGGCGCGCTTCGCTGCGCACTCTTGGCCAATCCTCACACAAAATAGAGCAGGCCATGCACGCAGGCAGCCACGCAACTTAACATAGAAACCAGCGTGCAGCACCGCCTTGTGCTCAGCGGCGGCCACCGTGGCTGCAATGTCGGGGTGTGGTCACTTATTCTTCAACTCTGCAACCCGCATCTCGCATCAAAATAATACAAGTAACCATATTATTAACAACCACAATACATTATACCATGCAAGGCCGATAATTGTAATATGTATGCCATTATAGAACAAATTATCAAAATTATAATAATCACAAAGAAAAATGATTGTCTTCAAAGCCACAAACACCAGCGTAAATACTTTTGAGGGTAGAACTCGCCACTTAATGAATAGGATTATTCAATGGGTATGTTTTCATGTCGCGGAGAATCATATGAAGTTCATTAAAATTCACGAACACGTCCATGGATCCCGAAGCGAAACTCAGAATACAGGAGGTGGTTGTACATTAGTCTTCGGCACGAAAAGTTTGAAATGAAAAAAAAAAATAGCGAGATTTTCGCAAAGAGAAAACTAAGCCCTCGCCGGATTCAAGGAACCAGCGCGACCGACTCCAATGCAGGGAGCCAGAAATGCGAGTTGGAAGCTAAGTTGGCAGGCAGTACTGACGAAGGTAAGCATGATCAGCAAGTCTGCAGCGGGAGGCAGTAGGAGCAGGATTTTTAAAAAATTTCATCATCGTCGTACAGCCGGCAGCGAAAATTTTTTCTGTCGGCCAAGCTTTGCTACAGGCTTTTTTTCTGACTGAGGTTCTCCCGTTTGAGCTTTTCAAATGAAACTAAAGCACTGCACATTTGGCAACCCAACAGAGTTGTCCGATGCTCTGGTCTGATGGTGAGCGAGCGAAGATCCAAAGGGCAATGTTAGGCTGTGACTGAAGCGCTATGAATTTCATAGCAATTGTGAATAAGAGTAGAAGTGCTGAGCTTCCAATGCCTCTACTTGGCAAGTGCCAAAAATTACATAATCGTGTGCATGTCATAGCAAAGAACTGTCACTTTCTCTACCAACTCCAAGCGGAGATCCACGGTGCTTATTTTGACCTTCAATGAGAGGTTGTCAGAACACCTTAAGCGAAACGTAATGACTTCGTAAAAACATTCCTTGCATTTGTTCGAAAGCTATCGAATTACCCTTCTTATAACGACAAAATTCGTCATGACTAATTAAACTGAAAAAATTACGAGACGAAACAAGATTCCCAGAAACATTGAAACTTATCCAATTTTTGTTTCAGATTTGATAGATACATACATTCTATCGAGTTTATCTTGAAATGAAATGGAAAGCTCATAAATTTATTCTACGAAGTTCGATTGCCAAACATGATAGTCCAGAATGCACAAGTCTTAAAAAATATTGATGACAAAATTTACTTAACTAAAGGATATACGAAGACAAAAGTAATGAAATGATGCAGATGAATTCGTCAGCGAAACAAGGTACGACAAGATACGACTAACGGCTATTCAAACAATTTACTAGTGACGTTAAAAAACAAAATATCACACAATGAACAACAATGTCACGTGCCCTTCGTTCGACTCTGTAAACAAATCCCACAGGTCAGCTTGCTTGCTCAGTGTGAAAACTCAATCTTAAGTCTTAGTTTTACGAGTTTAAAATCACGCATCGGTTACTGATGCATAACGTAGAACAAGTCTCAGTAATTAGATTATTAGTAGGTTTAAGCCTCCCTATCCTCAACAAATGAGATCCAAAGAGAGGGAGGAAGAAGGCACCATTTAGTATGGAGTTAAGGGAACGTGGAATCTATGCAGAAAGGACATAGAAACAGTAAGATGAGAAAGAAGTTCATGAAACAAGATCAAAGTTGAATAAGAAAGTAGTAGGTGTTGAAAAAACAGGACAGCAGTGAACCGAAAAAAAGTTGGTCCGTAACAAAATAAAAACCTATGTTCTTTTAACAAAAAGAAAGCCTACCTAACCTTTAGCTCGAGCCCTCACATTGTCCCCCTGGGAGCGCTAATTCCCATAGACACAATAGTTGTATCCCCCTGAGGGGAGTCTCAGAAATTTCTCCACATATAACTGTACAGTTATGAAAACGTCGTTGCACGAGTACATTCCTACTCTTAAGACAAACAAAATTTAATTTGTAGTTTCGATAGTTTCAGATCATTACCGAATATTTGCAAACAAACAATCTCGAATGTCTTGCGTGATAACCTTTAAGTAGGTTTACGTATTTGCGACACTTTCATGCATTGCATTCAACTCTAACAGCATTGGGCACAGCTTATCAGAATGTACGCAAAATTGCGTTTTTAAAAGTTTCAATTCCAAGTTACAGCATCACAACAATCACAAGGAAGGAATGGATGTCCTCTTCTCCAAATGAAACACTTCAGTGCAGAGCAAAAACGCAAAAATCGATGCGAATGACAAAGGGACGATCACTATCAGTAGAATAGCAGCAATCGGTGCAAATAAAATAAGAGCAATTGGTGACAATTAAATAGAAACGATCGATGTAAATAGAATGGGAACGATCCGTACAAATAAAGAAGCAACAATCGGAACGCATCAAGTTGGAACGATTAATTAAAATTAGTATGCTCAAATTAATCAGCACACAAGAAAACGAGAATTTAGCTGCATAGTTTACCAATAAAAAGATTGGCATTTGACAAAGTAAAGCCAATAAGAAATCTTACCTCACCACATTTATGAGAACACCGTAAAATTACATAATTTTTGATAAAAATAACCTAGGAATAAAGTCCAGTCAAACTTTCAAACGTTCAATATGCTGAAGCATCAAATTCTATTGCCCTCATCTGTATAGGATGTTCGCGCCAAAAGTGATGAATTGCGTTGTTTTGAACGGCACCCGCGATAAACAGGCCTGTGCATCAGCAGCAGTGTTTCCAGGAACTGCAACAAGCGAGCCGCAATTGGCACTCAAGAAACACGAGAAAGTTAAAAGCTCTAATTTTGGTCAAAAAGAACACGACAATTTGCAGCTCCCGCGAACATCAGTTAGCCGCACACACACACACACGCTGCGCAGAAAACCTGCGCACATGTGCACCCCAGGACTGCGTACATGCATATGCAAACAGAACTAGACGGCGATAGTGGTCAAAAGACCTCATGCAAGGACTATATAATGGCCGCCAAGGGATCCCTGCATCATTCCCTCGCTGATCTTGCAACGGACAACAGTCAAACTCAACTGCTAAACATGTACAAGGTAAAGGACATTTCGTCGATATTAACTGAGAGTGGCTTGGTCTTCAAATGCAGTAAAATGCCCAAACGATGTGTTTAATTTTGTTCAAGACAGGACAAAACAAAAATTGTGCGAAAAGGAACAAATTTATTGAAATGAAAAAATGTACAGTTACCTTCATAAATGTTAATTAATTATTCATTAATTCAAAACTAAGTCATATATAACAATCTCTTCGTTGCAACAAACATGATGCGTTCTAGCCACACCTGTAAGAATAACACACTTCCCATTGGGAGAATTGAAGTTTCACTTCCGAAGTTCCAGGACGGTGTCATGCAGCTACGTGCCGGGAGTGTATAATTGATTGCGCACAAATACATCATTTTTCAGAGGCTCTGGGAGTAAAGTCAGACATAACTATCACCACATTTATGCCTTGGGAAAAGTGGACCATAAAAAGTAGATAACAAGGAGTCTCTTCTGTTGACCGATAAAAGCAAACATAGTAAAAATATATCATGCTATTATTGCTTCACTGAAATAATGTTCATGATTACTGATAATGAGCAAATACTTAAACATTTTGTGCCTTATAATCGACTTCTACTGAGTTCTCTCATTTCCATTATCAACTTTTGCTTAGTAACAGATCTGTACCCGCGTAGACTAATTTCACCAACCCTCCAATGGTTAGAACTTTCTTTAACGGAAAGCGATGTTCTGCAGGTAGCGTTGTTCCTGAGCCTTGCGGCAGTGGCGGCTGTGGCCATGCCAAGCGACCCCTACGGACCGAAGCACAAACCAGTAAGTTGACTTGTGAGACTTCTAGCATGTCGTCTTCGTCAATTATACCCCGTTCGAGCATTCATTGCTTCAGCGTGGGAGTGTGAGACCCAAAGACTCGAAGCACCGTTTTCGAGACATGCGTACCAGTGGTAGTTTTCATCGCTAGCTACCGCGCTTTTAAAACCCGTCATCATCAGGATACATTCTGTTCACACGAATACCGAACATAGCACACTTTCCTCAACTGAGTGAGCCTCAAAATGGAGAGTAACAGCTGACGTAGCTCGTGCGTTCATACTATGAAACAATGGAAAAGTGTTCCGTATTGAGGATTCAAAACCCGTTTTCTTCGTAGATTGAGGTGGCGCATCGGAGAATGGGATTCTGTGCAGTGATGGTAATTCCTCGGATAAGTACCATATGTGGTCAACCCAATTGGTACAAGAAAGACTTTGGTTTAGTTTGCTTAATTAAGTGGATTTTCAATCTCTGATTCACACCGTGGCGTAAGCACAAACAAGCCTAATCTTAACCCAAAAGCTTCTCAACGTTTTGATGTACTGCACGATATAACTTTAAATGGCAGCGAATAAATTCTCAAGAAAGTTAAGAATCAGCTCACATGATTAGTTTGAAGTAAGAAAAGATTACTTTTTCATTCTCATAAATGAATTTAAGATGAGTTTACGATTCAGAAATTTCCTTGCAGTTTGCTTTTTTGACTACTTCATCTTCTCAAACAAAGTGGCAAATTTGCTTACTGAAAGATAAGTAAAATTCCTGGTGGAAAAATATTAACACTAAAAGGACAAATTAAAGCAGTTATAGGATTAAGCGTTACTAAGAACAAAAAAAGAAATGGATAAATGACGTCATAAGTAACAGACTGAAATTAATAAATGTTAGAACACTACCTGATTATTAGGGCTCTCTCAAGTTAAGACAAAAGGGAGTTCGCCTGAGGCCAAATCCAAGCTCAATGACTAGGGCAAAGCAGCAAACGGGCAGTTAATTTTTCTTCTACCCGATTAGAATTCTTACCGTTGAAAACACGCCCGTGCATCTCCGGTTCATAAGAATTAAGTTTAAGATATGCTTGATAACATCTTCTCTACTTTACACTTAGTGTAGTCTTCTCAAACTCTGAGCGTGGGATGTTGTGCCCAAATTGTCAAACGAAATAACTATTAATTAATAGCTTTTGCCTGTGCCATCACTGTTCTGGAAAAAAACGCAACAAAATATCAGACCCAGAGAAAAATTCCTTCCACTTCCACGAAAGTAACACACCAAAAAACGTGTACTGTGCTGCACATACACTGTTGCGCAGCTGCTGTGCGTTTACTCGCCTGTTATGATGCACGGGGCTACCACTTTTGGCACTGTAATCCCTGAGCTCCAACAGCAAGCGTTAAAGCAGCAGTAATTAAAATGTCGTAGACGCTATAATGATGACTGAGTCGAGCGGCGTGAGAACAGTAAGCACTCGTCGCAGTATAACAATGTAAAACAAAATTAATATTTTCGTAAATACGTGCGTGTGTGCAGGAACCAAAGCCGTACCAGTTCGCGTACGGCGTGGCGGACGAGCACTACGGCCCAAACTTCGGGCAGGAGGAGAAGAGCGACGGCAAGAACGTCAAGGGCTCCTACACCGTCCAGCTCCCCGACGGCCGCAAGCAAACCGTGAGCCTCCAATTCATAATATAATTTACTCACGTGCGATTTCCCTGATATACTCAGTGTTCGACACTGAAGTGAAATATTCAAAGCGATGTGAATGTATCTAGGTCGTTGCAAAGGAATGAATTTAGCATTATGTGAAAAGGGAATCTAGCACTATGTGAAAAGTATAAGTATAGGAATCTAGCAACAAGTGAAAGCGGATTAAAATCATCCACATTATCATAGAATTGCCATTGAACACAAATCGAGGAGGCTTGAAAGTGGCTCAAAGCGTCTAGAACTGTTCTCAAGCCGAGATTATTTCATTAAATATACGCCAATTTTCATGCCACCTATGACGCGACAAAAAATTGAAAGTTAACTCAAGTGTTATAAAAATAGTTTTGACGTTTTACGAGCGCATTTCACCCTCCTATGAAACACACAAACTCACTGCACACCTCCCCTGCAATGAAAACAATCAAAAGCAACAGAAAACAATTTCTCTTGAAAGTTGGCCTGAGGGCAGAGATGGGCAACAGACAAGAGAGTGTTAAATTCGAGCAGTTTGAACAGCAGCGGCGGTCTCTGCAACTCAGAGACCGCCGCAAGTTTACGGAGCGCCGCGGGGCACCGGACACCTGCCTGCAAAACACAGCGTCACAATCGTGTTGTGACCGGTAGATTCCAGCAAACAATGTCTGTCAACATCAACCTGTACTTTCTTCAAGAAAATTTAATCTAGAATTCATCTAATTTTTAAAATCATTTCATAAAAGTTTCATACAAAGCGAAGAAGTAACGAACCTGATTTCTCCATAAACTGAGTTACGAATTGCGTCGTTTATCGGAAGTCCACTTCCACAAATTGCCACCACAACATTTACACGCGCTGGTAAGACGCAATTCCTTTACATAAACTCAACAAGTCAATTTCAGTTAGGCAACATGGTACGTAGACACACATCGGAAAATTGGCGATAACATAAAACACGAGTTATTCAAGTTTTTACTACAATGAAACTTCTAATTTGAATATCAAATGCTCAATATTAACTTTTTAAACTTCGTTGTCAGTATAAATTTTTATAGAAAGATTTAATTAAATGGACTTGAAAAAAATAACACAAGCTGTGACAACAGCAGAACGTAACTGTAGTGGATCGTGAAAGTCATCCACTACTTGAGCAAGCGTTAAAATAGCAGCAATTAAAATGTAGCCGCTATAATGAATGAGAGAGGCGTGCGGTGTGAGAACAGTGCGCACTCGTCGTATCGTAGTGAAACAATGTAAAACAAAAAACATTTTTGTAAACATGACACGTATAGTGAACATGACACGTGTAGTGAACAAAAATGACACGTATAGTGAACATGACACGTATAGTGAACATGACACGTATAGTGAACATGACACGTATAGTGAACAATAAACAATACATAAATCTCACATCTACGAACAATAAATTTAAGTTGGGAGAAAGAAATGAATTTTTTAGGCCTGAATCATCACCATTTCCATGTACTACTTTAATCACTGTTTTTTAAGAGAAACATTGTTTCAAACACCAGGTGACGTACCAAGCGGATCACTACAACGGTTTCCACGCCGACGTGCAGTACTACGGAGAGGCTCAGTACCCTCCTCCCTCCAAGTTCCCTCCCTTCGTGGTGAAGCCTCAGCACTACGCACCCCCGCCTAAGTACGAGCAGCCGAGCTACCATTAAACAACTAGAGACATCTAGACACGCTATCAATCGCCTGTGACTGCCGTCCAAAACAACCTCAAGCAGAAATCGAAATCCATGGGAAGCCGACAGCAAAGTGGGCTGATTTGATCAAAGTACGAAAACTTGACGGAGTGTGAAGGATTCGATTTTTTCATCTTTTTTTATGACGGTACAATTGGTATCGATATTTGAACTGGATCTTCTATCTGCACTTTCTCGATGAGCTTCATGCTCTTCATAGAATAACGCGTCAAATTCTACGCTTGCATCTTCATTTTTGGAAGATATGTAACGCTTAGGGTATTGATGCAATGAACATTTCATGGAAACCAATGCACAATAAGAACATTTAGGTCTATTGAATTCAGATGAAAAAATCTTTTACAGCTATTTCAGGCGTGAAAACTGAGGGTAGAACCTTTATAAGAAATTTTTGTTATCTAGACATCACTATTATAATAAAATTGTTTCTTTGTTAATACTTATTCTTTATTTCTTCTTCCCCTCCACATGTTGCGTTGGTCTACTCTGACACGAGTATAAAAAAATAAAAACCAATTGCCATCATACAAACAACACTGCTAAAAGCAGCCCATGAAATCCAAGCTCCCTCATTTTCATCAGTGACTGTCTGCATTCTCCATGAAATTCATAAATAATTCCTCGATAAATTGAGAGAAGCGGCGCTTTCCAACAAAGAACATTTCTCTGCAAACTTCACTGAAAGTTACTGCGAATTAAACTGCATTAAAAACAATTTTGTAATCTCATCCAATTGCACTAATTACAGTTGATTTAGTTGGAATCAATAACTTTATACCTAAAATAAAAGTTTTCTCATTGATTTTTTGGTCCCAAAGTTGAATTGCAAGTAATGATTAAAAATCCGCTACAAAAAATTAATCGGAAAACTGATTGCAAATTAATTAGAATGACAGTAACCGATGCTTATTAACCGAGAAGACTCTTCAACTAATAACAGTTTATTAATTATAATTATTTTTAAAAGTAAGTCAAATCTCAAGGGCGTAACCCGTAGATTTTCCTCAAATTTATAAAAGTTCCCTAACCGGGAATACTCATCTAAATTAGCAACAGTGACAACACACCGTAACAGTATTTCTAGAACCAAAATCGTTCATTTGAACTTGTGTAGAACAGGGCCTGAGATTCTTAGTAATACATTTACTTTTAAATTAAGTAACAACACTGAAAACGACAACCCCTAAAAGTAGCATGGGAATAAAATAATTCGACACTGATATAACTCTTGTGCTGTAATCACTCTTGCAGTAAATGAGCATCATTTTTAACGGCAATGACTAAAAATTCGGCTCTAATCAAAAGACTGAATGAACGAAATATTCACGTAACGTTATGAGGGAGGCTGAAATCATAATTCTTTCTCAGCAACTATCACTGGAAACAATTAGCAGAACACGACTTTCCATTTTGCGCGAAATATTACGACAGAATGCAAAGGTAATGTCATTTACTACAAGATCATGCAGCCATAAACGAGGCAACACAGCCGCCCGCACAGATTATTTTCAAGAGAAAGACGAGAGTAAGCGATGGAACCGTAGAGAACCTGTGCAATGCTACGGCATTGCAAAACTGCACCATTACAGAAATCTCACTAATTTTGTGGCCACTGATACAAGACTGGCAAATTCTGCACACTAATTAGACCAAAAAACACTTGTATTCGGCAAGCGAAACATTGAACCAAGAAAACGTGCAGTGACATGCATTTATGCAATGAGATGACGTATCTGAATAGCTCCATTCTACATTTATGAGGCGATTAAGAAAAGATTAGTGTTCAAGCCTCGCGCGCTTCCACCCAGGTATATGAGCATTTTATTACATAACGCCGTGAAATATTCAATTAACATTTTACAGCTTATGAGAACTTAGAGTTACAACATACTTGAATGAAATTCTCGGGGCCAAATGACTTCAAAGTTGAACATTTATTTACTTGTTTCAATTGCACATCGAATACTAAATGAAGTCTTTGGTAATATAAAACGACACATTTCAAAACCTTGAGTTTACAACGGCATGAAAACATCTCCTACACGAATTTAGCTCATGAAAATTGTCCCTTTTTTCGCTGTGACATCGACGACGAGCTCGACTCATGAAAACGCAATATTTCGGACCAAAATGGCATAGATGGAGATTTTCCACGCCAGCGTGTGAGACTCGTAACTTTGATAAGCTGGCAAGCTGAACAGTCTGGTGTAAAATGTGGAGGAAGAGCATAGCGAAAGATGGAAATCTCCTACAACAAAAAAGTTCTATACTGAATTTGCTAGGAGTGCTGGCTACCTCACTTGAGGCAAATGCAAGAGGTATTGTTAGAAAACAATTTTTTCGATTGAATTGTAATTGAGTTTAGTTGAGTATAGTTTTAAGATGTTTTTTGAGACAGGGAAACCGAAAATTTTTCCATTTTAGTAAAATTTCATTGAGAATTTCAAACCGGGAACACAGCGGACATGCATGCAGGCAGAAGCTCACGCTGTCTTGCCGCCACGTACTGTCGGCTTGCCGTCGCTGTTTTTAATGTCTGAACTCCAATTCTGTTGCTGCATTAAATCTCTCATGTTTAATCTCCAGAAAAATTTGGAGTTTAAGAGCAGTTGCGACATTATAATGGCCCCTTATCGATACCACTTAGCTCACCAAATTGGTTAATATTTGAGATGATTGCTCGCTCTTTCTTTCACGCACGACTATGTCCTTCAAACAATGGATTCCAAGATTAAAAAACTTGAAATTAAACAATGAAATTGCAATGATTGATTGATTATAAGAAATTTTTAGCCTCCCTTTACCACGAGAAAGACGTTCAAAGAGAGTAAGGAGGAAGGTACCATTTAGTATGGAATTAAGGGAACGCGGAATCTATGTACATGGTGAATAGAAACAGTAAGCTAAGAAAGGAAGTTCATGAAACAAGAAAAAAGCTAAAGAAGAAAGTAGTAGGTGCTGAAAAACAGGACATCAGTGAACCGCAAAAAGGTGGTCCTTGGCATCACAAAAACATTTCATTTCAACAAAAAGAAGGTCTACCTCTCGGGCCCTCACACATTTTCCCCTGGAAGTGCTAATTTCCAAAGATACTATAGTTGTATCCCCCTGAGAGGACCAATAAAATTGGAGTAAACTATCTTTGAATACGTATAACTATGGGGCTGACATAGTAGACTCAGTTAGCCCAGTCGATAATAGCTTGGAGCAATAAATCAATACCATTCATGAGCATGTAAATTGAACACACTGATACCAAGTAGCAATAACTACACCTACACCTGTGAGTGTTTATCCAATTTTAGCAACACTTTTACCTGCCTACGTTCCGCTTTCGAGATACGCAAACACCAAGTGCCATGGTTGAGAAACGCTCCAACATTGTATAACCCGTAGAATCAGGAACATTTTTGCGCGACTTGGTTCATACGAAAAGGCAAGAGTACTTTGCAGATACTTCAAGCATTGATGCTTAAGAGAGTTATAATTATAAGTACCCAATTTACAGAAGCTCGATCACGAAACAGTTCAATAAGAATACACTATTGAAATTTAGAGAACCAAATATACGAAAAGATGATTCCTAGCTAATCTTGCACTGCATGATAACATCACATCAATAGACCTATAATTCTCAACATCGCGACACCCCATTTTATAGTCACATAAATAAACTATAACGGGTATTTTATTTTTCCGCATGTATAGGTAGCTACATATTAAAATTGTGAAAACTCCTTTACAGAAGGACAAGTGTGTACAGATGGACACTAAATGTTCATTCGGGAATGAAATTTTTCCAATTCAGAAAAGAATGCCAAGAGTTCATGGAGAATTGCACATGCACCTCAATAAAAACATGAGGCTATTTTCGCTAGTCGCTAATTGAAATTAAGCCTGACCCAAAAACGTTAAGAAACCATGGCGCTCTTTTGAAAAACGGAGTCAATTCTGGTGCACTAAATTAATGTAACTTGCTCTGTGGCTATAACAGACATCAATGGAAAATGTTGACGCAATGTTGAGCTCAATATACGCTTTACAAGCGCAAGTCAGCGGAGAAATCGGGCTCTCAGACATGAAACTTGAGGAATGCTCGGCGTTTACTAACAATGTGCAAGCGAAAAGTAAAATAATCAGCGAACTATTTGCAGCATGAGATTTTTTACAAATGTACTCGCAATAAAGCTGAATTTCGATAAGTAGTTTCTCAATTTCACGTCAATTTATCACGCATAACCAAACAACCGAACAGAATTTACACACCAAAAATAAATACTCACAATCAACACCAATTTTTATTAAATTCACCAAACGTTCGATTTCACCTCGCTACTCGTTTGCTGGAGTAGTGCACATGTACCCTCTCGAATCCTACAACACAGCCGCAGCGTTGTGCCCACAGGCAATCCATCTCACGCCAGGTGTTCAAATCAGTCCGTGAGAAGGGCCACACTTCCAATAATCATATAAACCAAATCATTCATTGCTTCATTACCTCTGCACTCACTTCTCTCTCCAATGAAATGTTGTTTCTATTTAGGCTTTAACTAGACTGGGTTAATTAAATAAGGGCCAAAGGAGTTCAATTAAAATTTGATTCGAAACATTTCATGTACAAATTTTGCGAGAAAGTGTCCGTTGTAGGAAGTGAAGAAGCCGCCAGAGGGTGTGGACGAAGGCCTTACAGAAGCACATTCTCTATCTCCGCGTGAGCGTGTGTCGCCTGGGGCACAAATTTATCTGTGAAAGGGTATTTAGTGTAAAAGCATGAATTAATAAATTAAGAAATAATAATAAAATACTCATTAATTAAAATGTGTATTCATTTTGACGATTGTGTAATCAGTATTGGGGATTTATGGAAAAATGTGTTCGAAGGAAATCATTTTCAGAAGCACATTTCACGCGTACGTAATATTTCTGGAGAGCGTAATACCAGGAGCAACAGGTAATTAAACCTCAGTTGCAGCTTTAATTAAAGATGGCATCACCAGTGAACCTTCGAGCAACGTAGAGCCGCTGGCTAATCACTTAAAAAAGATCTAGGCCGATCAGAAGCATCGATTACTTCCGCAGTGTATCTGTTCTCGATAGCGAGTAGCGGTCGAGTTGTAATTGACATGCGCGTTTCTTCGAGCAAAAGAAACTCAATGCAGATCAGAATCAATGCAGAGATAGATCCTGCAACATTAGAGCGCAGAGTGAAAAGTTCTACTTAAGGCTTGCAGCTGCTCAACACTTTCGCAATAGCAGCAACAATTTATCAAAGCTTGCGGCTGGCAGAAAAAAGGCGAGCTACTAAAGCATCACCGCAGCCCTCAGTGTCCAATGGTGGTTGGTAGCCAGTAGAAGAGTTCCGGTGAAGCACCGCCTACACACAAGGCCAGCGGCCACAAACCTGCTATAAAAATCATAGCACCTGGCGTTGTAGACATCACATCTGATCACGACTTCATCCCATACACTCAAGCACTTCTCACTCCTGCGCTCATATTTCGAAGGTAACAAAACTCGGTGATAGAAACTTGCACAGTGAGCGAGCACAGTTCTGCATGGAGAACTTTTAGCAAATATGAGAGAGAGGTAACAAGTTTCTTTACTGAGATCACTTTGAGTGAACGTTAACATCTTGCCTGACTTGAAAGAACCAGTGCAAATAACGCACCTGGTACCTCGCCGTTCCGCTAAACGCAAGAGTTCTGTGATGTTGAGCGAGTGTGCTACCAGTCCTGAGCAGCAACGCTATTTGTAGACAATATGTATTAAAATACGCGTTCAAAATAAGGTGTAATACATCAAAAATATTGATTTAACTAGTGTATTAGAATATACTAGGATTGATGGTAAAAGTGAAAGTAACTTTCCAACACAAGATCTTTTAAGCAAAAAAAGGTGATGTTTCTTGTGATGGTTCAGCTTGCATTAAAACTGTTACATCGTCGGCGAGGAACATAAATTTCGACATAAATTATGATTTAATGAATGACTTTCAGGAAACATAAATTGCATTTTGACTCGATGATTAAATTTGAATTATTCCTCAATGAATAACAGTGAGGAAAATGCGGGTTTTTAATTTATTTCAGCGAAGTGAAAAAGATTGTCTTATCATCCGCCGTGTATGGAAATATACGTTTTTCATATAGCAGGACAAGCTAATTTGTCTAAAGTAAAATCTATAAATACTACGAATTATACTAACAAGAAGAATTAGTCAAAACGAATGAAATGACTAGTGAATTCAATCACATTATCTTTGTGGATAGAGAGTGAAAAAGTAGAAGTGCACCAAACCAATACAGGTAATGACAATGCATTTCTAGCTCAATACAATAATGAGATTGGCAGCATATCATTGCACATGCCGTGAAGGTAAAACTGCCAGCAATGTGTTTTTTCTATCTTACCGAAGCTATTAGTTTCAATACCACTGAAGAGCGTATCGAAGAGAGGAAGGCACCATTTTGTTTGGAGGTAAGAGAATGCGGAATATATGCAGAAGGGGCATAAAAACAGTGAGTTGAGAAAGAAGTTCATAATGTAAAACAAGATGCAAGTTGAAGAAGAAAGTAGGGGCTGAAAAACACACAGCATTGAACCGAAAATAGGTGGCCTTTAACAAAAGAAAAATTCATTCTTCTTCAACAAAAAGAAAGCCTACCTAACTCTCAGCTCGGGCTCTCACATTTCCCCCTGTGAGCGCTAATTCCCATCCATACAAAAGTTGTACCACCCTAAGGGGCCAGTAAGATGGAGAGGAGACAGTCTAAGCTGTCGGACCACAGTGGCCGAGACGCACATGCATAAGCGTAGCACACTTTCAGGCGGAACTCATTCCTCAAATTGTCAACTCAAACTACAGAAGCTTTTCTGGTAACCCTCGACGTTGCACGTGGACAAAAATGTAGAAATTTCTCACGGCGGCGCAAGATTACTTGTTACAATGAGTTCGCTTTCACCAAACTGTTTTGGATTTGTTCTCAATAATGCGATTGTACTTCAGGAAAATAAATATATCTATTGATATAATGGAAAAAAGGTTTTACTATAATGTATGGAATGAATTAACTATAAATCCATTGATTAAAGGTATCCCAAAACTTTGATTCACCACCGCTGATGGTAAAAGTAAGACAGGCGGAGAAACATACAGGAGGAAAAATTACCTAACTTTTTCCTCATATTGACTAGCATTTCCACAGTACTTGAAGAAAACCGTCAATTTAATTGTTTTTCTTTACTACTGGCCAATGATATAACAATGTTTAACGTTCAGACATCTATTTGAGAAACCACATCAACATAATTGCAAAAGAAAATGTAACCATTTGAATCAAATGTTTTGCCTGAAAGCTACTTATTTATCAGGCGAAAACGAATCATGATATTGGCTAAGACAAATTGTAGGTGTGTTTCGAAAAGGTTATACACATTTTTTCCTAATGAAGTATATTCCTTCAGATCATCGGCATAGGGAAGACGACAAACTCCGTGACCATAATTAAAAAATCCTCAGACAGAATGGCCAAAGATTTCTTTGAAAGTAGAAATATTGTAATAAAGTGATAACACTAATTTTGAATTGCGCGCAGACATGGCTGTTGTCAGACTGAATGGTCAAAGGTGCCTTCGAACGAAGAAATTCAAAAAAGTGGTAACACCAATTCTGAACTGCGTGCAGACATGGCTGTTGTGCGATGCTGTGTTGCGGTGGTGGTGGTGGTGGCCGCGATGGTGGCAACAGTGGCCTCTCACCCAGTCGACCCGTACGGCGGCGGCCACAAGGGCTTCAAGCACGTGAGTTGTACCACTGTATACACTGGCACGGCCTTTTAAACACTCATTTCAATTTACTTAGACACATAATGATAAGAATAAACCTCCATCATTTGAAATTTTACATATTACACACCAAAAACCAAAAAATCTATGAGAAATGGAAAAATATCAAACAAATTAGATACAATAATTATCTGTATATTACAATGGCAAAATCAAAGGCTCGAACTGTTAATAGTCAATTGTATATCCTTCAAGAGACAGAGTTAGACGTAATCGTTCATAACAATTCTCCATCAGTCTGCGCATTCCTCAACCGTGAAATTCTTCCAGTTTTTCAGACAGAACTTCCAAAGTGCATGGGATTTGAGAATTTCACTCTTCCCTACATTTAGCTCTAATTGTTTACGTGAATTATTTATTGGATTGAGGGTTAGATTCTGTTATGGCCACTCTAACGCTACGTTAATCTAGTTGTTTTTCAACTAATTATTAACGAATTTAGATCTGCACTTGGGGTCATCATTCTCTACAAAGCTCCAACGGCGACCCAGAATGAACTCTCTCGTAGAATTCTTCAGGTTGTTCAAAACATCAACATATTTTTCCTCTGACATGATTCCATCAACCTTAACAAGTTTTCTAGAACCAGTCGCAGCAAAATATTCCTAAACATCAAACTCCCATCTCCACGCTTCTCTGTTGGAAAGGTGTTCTTTCTAACACGTGCTTCACCTGATTTTTTGTCCACGTGTGAGATGTTATGGCAAACGAGGTCGATTTTAGTCTAAAATGACCATAAAACAAGCTTTAGATGCACAATATATTTTCATGAGACGTTTGGTAGATGAAATCCTTGCTGTGAGACGCATTGACTTGAGAAAGAAAGTTTCTCTTGGACTCCATACCTCCAATTGCACTCACTTCAAAACTCAACCAACTGTCCTGCAAGACAGCGATGTTGGAGTTAGCAAACGTCTCCACTATCTCCATATAGTTGAGGCACGAAGGTTGTTATTAGCATACCTGACTAATTTTTTTTCCGTGATCTCAAATAAAATTTCCTTTCTCTCGCATCCCAGATGATTGAAGAAATGATCCTCGCCTGTTTTTTTTTATTATAGCCTTCAAGGAAGACTTAGGTGAATGAATAAAATTACTCGGAGTTCTCGTCATGCCCATTACCTTCCATATGAGAATCCATCATTTCATTTCTGAGCTCTTCACGATTTTCTTACGTATTCGATACTTCGTTGTGTCCTCACAAAAACAGCAGTCAACCTTAAGCTGGTGGTGACTGCCTGTGAGAGAGTGATATTCTTCCCTTGAAATTGCATTAAAAACTCCCTCAAATGCAACTTAGCCCACTGTGTGTATAAGCAAAATCGAGTACCTACTTTAAATTAGCATAATTAAAAGAAATGACCGAGCGTGTCAATATTTTTGCCCCAGAGCACTGTATATTTTTCCTCCTGAAGAAATAATGAAGTGCTGAAAATTGTACAATAGCCTTGAAACTTTGCAGGATTATTGCTCACACATGACTACATGTCTTGCAATAATATTAAAACAATGTGATGTATAAAATATGCTAATACTGATTTGCCCGTCTTTCATGATGACGCGCGAATAACATGCTCACCACAGTAACTAGCACTCGACACAGAAGTCGCACACTTACGGACATGCTCGTGGCTAATTTGATTCAGAAAGAAAAGTAGAGCGAAGTAAGTTGGTGGGTACGGGGCAGCCAACTTCAACACTGAACACGTATGAGGTGTTAGCTTAACATTTCGGAAGGGCAATCGCTAGTGAGTTGCAAATTTCGCAACACTTGCATTCAAAGTACTTTGAGAAGTTTGCTGGTGGCAGAAAAGTAGAACTACCAAACCAGATCAGCCCACTAGGCAGATTAGCAAGTTTTAGGCATTTGCGATTCTCATGAAATTTATACAGACTTACGAGTCTCCACTCCTACGCACTTCCTACTTCCGAAGTGCCACATACTAAATACACAAACATTATTTGCGCATTTTTTGGCATGGCCCACAACAATAATGTAGCTAACTCAGAGTTACGTATTTTTAACAGCCCAGCAATAACTCTCTGTAAAATTGCCTGAAATAGATGACACCTCGTACATCAAAATTTGAGCGACTCACTGAAAAAATACCTCGAAATTAAGCGCTAACTCAGACGCGATTAGGGCAGCTACGGAGAAGCACTTTATTATCTAGATGTAAGATAACAGTGCACTTCACAGGTAAGGAAATGAACTGAATAATTTTTGTGGCCTGTACGGTGACTATAACAACAACCCATTAAACTTTGACCGAATGAGATACTGCTGAGGAGCAGAAATAACACAAAACTCAATCCTCCATAAAGTAACTTAACATTAAATACACTCTAACGTGTTATTTTACCAAAGTAAAACTCTAAAACTCTTATTGCCACCAATATACAAAGAGCAATTAAGAAATTTCCCGATGAATCGAAGAAATTTTTAGAGATGAACTCAAATTAAAAATACACACATTTTACAACATGAATTGCTGAATGCGTGGAAAGAATTTCCGCATTATTTACAAATCAAATAATCAGATACGATGATGTTTTCACCGCAGCCTCCCAAGCCGTACGCGTTCTCTTATGGCATCGAAGACAAGCACTACGGCCCGTCGTTTATGCAGCAGGAGAAGAGCGACGGACACACAGTCAAGGGGTCTTACCAGGTGCAGCTGCCTGACGGCCGGCTGCAGACGGTAAGTAGAGCAAGTGCGATCCTGTTTCCGAACAGGATTCTAATTGCAACTGAACTCACAGAATTCTAGTCGCAACTGAACTCTAAGTTAGCTCAATTTCTCCGGTAAGTGATTGTTTTTTCTGGCAAGTTGAGATCATACCCAACATGCGAACACAAAAAGAGATAAAAAAAAAAGGTTTTCAACTATTCTGAGCTCCCAGTACCATTATACTGTGTCATGTAAAATTATTTCTGGCGGTTGCTCAATGTTACTACACAGACTCTATATGACTTCCTATCGGGTTGGTTAAACATCAGCAATCAATCAAAAAATTAATTTCTCCATGGTCTAATTAATTATGATATGAATTCGTAGCCCCAAAAAGTTAAGTTGAGCAACAAAATCGATACCATGTTTTTTCAAGTGCTAAAAGTAATACCTTAACTTTTCATCATTACCGTGAATTATCCTTAACAGTAACACCACTGAACTTCCAGTTCTATTACACTACGTTTCCGATCATTATTGTGCGAGCGAATAAGAATTATGAAATTATAATCGAATCGTTACTAATTTCGGCTTCAATTGGAGTTTGATCAGATTCAGAGTTGCATACATGGTTATTTAAGACAACCAACTAACGTTTAATTAAAATGTTTAGCTTTGCTCCTTTTATAATTTTTTGTTTCAGAGGTACATGATATTCTTGAAATCATTAGGACTATTACCAGTTCAACAAGTTAGAAAGGTGAATTTCTAAGTTATTCCCCAATGATTTTTTTCTCTTCGCAAAACTCCTAACAATATATTATGTGAAATAAATCTACAGAAATATTCAATCAGTATTTCACATTACATAAGAAAGATAATTTGTGTACCCTAATTCATGCAAACCAAAGCATATGCCATTGATATCTGTAGTTTTAAAAAACAATACAAGTAGTAATTTTGCAAAGAATCCGCTTTCAAAGACACAAACCTTGTAGACGTTTCCTCAACAACTTTTAAAGTATTACCATGTCATGCATGTAGCAGAAAATGGCGATAAGAATAAATAGTTCCTCACAAATAATTACAAAAATAAGGCTGATAAGAGGTTTTTATAAAAATCTGAATTCATTTCTGCAAGCGCACAGAGAAATAAGATTTTAAAATTCACTTCTTCAAGTGAAAATGGAAGTGGATATAAAAAATTGGGTGACGCAGGTGACGTACACTGCGGACCACAACAACGGCTTCTTCGCCGACGTGAAGTACTCCGGCAAGGCGCAGTACCCTTCGAAGGGAGCACCTCCCTTCATCGTGAAGCCTCACCACGGCGGCGGCGGCTACCACTGAGGTCTGCCACATACGATCCCCTTCTCTTTGTATGTCCCGTCGTTAATTGATATGTTTGTAATCACTATAAGGAAAAATCGTTACGGGTTCTCAAGCGCTGAAGGCAACAAATCAAACATACGCGTACCCTTGTATCATACAGTTTCTAATTAAAAAGGGAAACTTTCTCAGAACTTTTAACTGGCTCATTAAAACTTTAAATCTTACAGATACACGTTTAGCAACTCAAAGTTATCACTTCAATCGTATGACCAGATCATTATTCCACTGTTGTAGTGTAGCTTCTATTGTTCACGGGTTTATTTTCACTAGCAGAGTGAGAGCGTTCGATTTGGCACTCTTATTGGTGAAGGAAAAATTTCGGGCGTGTTTCATTTTCTACAAATCTTGTTTCAAAATTGCAGTTGATGGAGCGAATAATTTTGTTAATAAACAAAGAAAAAAGATTGTACATTTTTTCTCCTGTTGAAATTTAAAGCATCATTATACGACTAGCTCACTGATGAAGTTGGAACTTGGAAGAATTGAATTTTTTCATTTCAATGGCATTCCGTCTTTAATGTGGCTGACTACCGTTAAAGAAATGAAGCACACTACTGCAACGTCTCCATTCAACTTGCTTAAGCGATCAGAAATTGAGACGTAAGGCTTTACTGAAAAAATTGGAACGCGGCCGTTAAAATCACTATTATAAAAGGAGCCGCGTCCGTCCGTCTGTGCGTCACACCCACCAGCCGAAAGTGTGTGATGAGCGGGTCTGTGATACAAGCTTCATCAACTTCACAATTATTTTCGGTACATTAACCCAGCAGATTCAGAGTCGGAATGAACATCACGTGTTTTGGTAGGTTAGATTAGGTTGTATAGAATATCAGCAGTTGAGACTGAGGAAAGTATAGGTAAGGTATAAGATAGCATAGAAAATCGTGGGAAAGCCATGTTAAAGCTCAAGATTAAGAGTATTTTAATCGCGGGTTCTGTTGGGTTGGATACGTTTGTTTTTGATCCACATCTGAAGTATATTTTTTCGGAAATTATCGATTCCAGTCATTTATGACGGATCCGTACACTAAAAAACCCAACACCTCGACCTTCTCACATCGCCAGCAGCGTAACATCACCTCCCCCCCTTTTGTTTTTAAGAAAAACAGGGGTGTACTAATTTAAATAATAAGAGACATGTCAAAATAATCGCCTAATGACTAAAATACAAATTTTGAAAGACATTTTTATCTGCGGTATATTGCATTAGAATCACACTTTGTGGCAGCTTACGTAATCAAAGTAATACAGAAGCTATAATACTAATAACTGAGACTAATATATTTTCAAAATAATTTAATCCTCACAAATGGGCAAAGTGAACAACAATCGAAATGAAGAGCACTTGACTAAATCATAGTAAACAACAATCTTCACCCTCAATTTATTGATATATTGCACATTCTACCAATTTTTTCCGAACTGCGGAGACGGACACTTATAATGTATTACGAAATTCAACCGCGGTGTGACGAATATTTACCACCTTGCTTGGTAAAGAAAGTTGGAGCGACGAGCTGTACACCTTCTTGCTGACACCTTATCTTCAGAATTAAAAGTTGACACAACGCACGTTCTGTCTCAGGTAATGCGATATATTTATCCACGATATATGCGCATGCGTGAAAAACTTGCACCACGATGTGATAATCTGATGGCCAATAACTATCACCAATTTAAAGAAAACACACTACCATTTCTCGATAGATGAGAAATTTTTGTACAAACACACAACCGTTAGTCAATAATTCAGAAATTCTTGTATGAAATCGATAACCTGATAAGTTCGTCCATTTATCAACAAGACTGATTTTACAAGATATCTGTGTCGTAAAACCAGTTCAATCCAAACGATAGAACGTTTTCAATAATTTGAGGCTAACCCAATCTATTTAAAACTACGATGCTTGAGGGTAAATTTACCTATACCAAGCATTGAAAACTGTACAAGTCAAATGAAGGAGGAAATATAAATGACTATAGCATGCATTTATAAGAAAATTTTCTTCTCCACAAAACAAAAAAGCAGAACTCGTCTCAATGATGCTGTGTTCTCAAGAATCATCCGTCAAAAAACTTCTCGTGTGCCTGAGATCTTGATAGGCAGGCAATTTGAGCATGCAAAGAACTGCGATTTTGCTTCAATAACTGTGATCTCGCAGAACCGCCCCGTGTGTCAGTATTTCTTCACGTTGTTCTCTATTTTAACTTTTTTCTAAGCGAAACTCAGTGAAAAGTAAAAAAAACTCAAGTTTAACGCACTCCATATTAATGCATGTCACTATAGGAGTTTATAAAAAAGGAAGATGTAGGTTTCGTTTTAATAATAAGCGCGAGCAAATGAGACTTACACTGCATCCATATTTTATTTAATAAAGTAACCCATTTTTATCATCATATTTACACAAAGAACTAGCGAAGGTGGCGATTAAAATTAGAGGGCGATAATGAAAAACTCGCCGTTTTCACCAACGAAATGCGTTCCAAGATCCATGGATAACAGAAACCAAAATTCGTGTAAAAAACACGGTATTATAAGAACTGCATCGTGTAAGAGAAAACTTAAAACTGGTGGGTTCCTCGAATTCAACTCACAGTACAACTCGGCAACTGTAATTACCACCTCTCAAGACCGATGAAATATCTAGACGGGCAATTCCTTGCTTTCTAAAACAAATAAAGAATAGTAGCCACGAAAGTAAAGGAAAATTTGAGAAAAGAAGATGACTTTAAGAAATTTTTAGGTCAGAGTAAAAATTGCAGACCGAATTTCTATTGCGAATAGCTAGCTAAGTCATCGTCAGCGAGACGGTCTTGAAGAGGAGCATCTCAGGTCGGCTGCGTCATGGCCCGCCACCCGAATGTTGGACTGCGTCATCCTCGATTGTACCCACACTTCTTCGTGAGACAAGCTAACTTAGGAATAAGATCCGGGTAGTTCGTACTACGGCAATTTCCTAGAATCTCATTAACGAGGAAAATGGTACGTGCTAGATACTTGGCATGCTGAACTTTAACCGGTAACACCTGTGAAACAACAGCTCTAACAAATTTCACTGATTTGAATATACGAAAAACAACTGCAGCAAAACGTCCAACCCAGATGAAAATCACAAATATTTAAAGAGGATTCAAATGATGCAGACGAACTTCGTATTTATGTACAAAAAAATACGCTGATGCAAGCAATTATAAAACGAAATGAATCTTACTATCACGTTCATTATATGTTATCTCGGGTCACTCCCCAATATCTTGAGATCATCACTATCGCAAAACTGATTTCAAAAAAAGACAAAATTAATTTCTCTGAACTCATTTGATGCCTTTCAAAAAGTACCTGAACACTTAGTTTTTAGTGATACTATCATAAACTCATATGTTCATCACATCAGACACTCACAACTAATACACATACGCACGCTTAAAAAAAGCACAGCGCTGCCTATGAACAGAGTACACATCTAGATCATAAATCTGTTTTAGTGCATCACCGTGACTTCTACAGCGAAACTCTGTACGGAGAGTTAAGAAAAGCATTCAATACTACAGAGGCTAAACAAGTACACACGTTACTGTTCAAAACAAAAAATTAGAAAAAAAATGCATATTGTTGAGATACCTTATTTACGCATAACTTCAACCATAAACTGGACGCATGAAACTGGGGTGCTGAATGTAGGAGTGCGCTCGACAAGTCTTCATGGCAAGAAAGAAAACGCTTCAAAGTTATTACGAGCTGCCCCCACACGAGCTCAAAAATATCATGCTCGCGAAGATTGCCTTCCGGGTCGAAGAAACGAATTTGGGGCCAAAGGGTAGCGCGTCCTCGGGGCCCCAGAGAACTGCTGTGCTGTGCTTGCAAGTGTCGGAAAAATACGGTAGCGTAAGGGAGGCAGCACGAGAAAGAGAGAGTTCTTCAGAAAGTTCCTTCATTAGAAAGCGCGACAGTTGGTGCTTCACTTAGAGCTACCGCAATATTCCGAGTTCACGCTGTATTCTTACCTATTCAGGCTCAACTTTCGAAAGCACAAAAAATAAATACTGATCCTGATGAAGACTGATAAATACCTCGTTCTAGAAATTGAACAGATATAACATTAGCATTAAGCGCACACCATACGGCCTGAACTGCTTTCAGAGACAAATGAAAACAATTAGACAGCTGTTATCTTGAACAAGCACCTTAAATTCCACGACCGAAGCAGTAATAACTTGTTCTGAGCCAAGAAATTTTAATTGATCAAAGTGCATTGACACCCCATTTACTCAGTCAAGAGAAATAATCTACCTGCTTCTATTAATATATAAATAGAATGAGATAAATGGCATAGAGTACGATATCATCGATAAAACCAGTAGAATATAGACGTAACTAATTCTAAACGCTGACAGGTATGATTCTTTCCTAAAGCCCAGCATAGACATGCGAGGACCAACCACGAAAAGTCGCTAAAAAGTTGTTACTGTTTTAAAGAAGTAACTTACGTACTTGTGTAAAAATATGTGAGAGTATAAGTTGACTAATTATTAAATCAGACATGTTTAGATTATCAACTCGCACGAAGTTAGCTAAAGTCATATATTTCATTAAACGGATTGTTTTACAATTTAAGGAAAAGTAAATGAGATAAGACAGCAATTTATAAACAAGTTTACGGCCAAATGGCCACCATTTAAACTCATTTCAGTTAAAATTCGCTTAAGGGATATTATTGGGGTGATTAATCATTCCGAGGAAGAAAATGGAATTCTATTTCTATTTGAAATATGCAAATTCTAGTTTTACAAATGCAAGTAAGCGCTACAGAACCAACTTACCGCTTTTCAACATGTTATTTGAAGTAGCATGCAAGTAGTTTTTGCAAAATATGTTATGGAGTTCGTTGCCAAAAAATATTTGAAATGAAATTCTCATTACCATAGTTTCATTGAAAACTGGCGTATGATGTGGATAGGTAAAAAGGAGATATTACCCCCTATGATATTGTGTTATTAACTAAATTTTTCATTGAAAGGCTTTGAACGAAATCACTTCGTTGACTGAAAATTACGTATACGCAATGGTGCGTGTATACTTTAGTACAGGGGTTCTCAAAGTGGGGTCCGCGGACCCCCAGGGGTCCGTGGCACTTTGACAGGGGGTCCGCAAAGTTTATTGAATTTAACAGTGGATGCATTCAAATATACATGAATATATATGTTTTTCTGAGGGAATACATGTGAGGGGGTCCTCAGCTTATTTTCTATAATAAAAGCGGTCCTTGGTTAAAAAAAAGTTTGAGAACCACTGCTTCAGTATACGTGGAATGGAAAGCAAGATGCGCAATATTTAAATTTCTGTTCGCATAAATCGTCGAGGCCTCAAAATGAAAAGACACAAGAATGAAAATACCAAAGAAGAGACCGATCCATTTTGAACTTCAAAATGATGTGGATGGAATTGTGTTAGTCATGGCCTAGTAAACCGAAAAACTGAGTTAACGATATTCGTAGGAATGGGTCGTGGTACGATTGTTCAATCGTTAGCTAAGTTTGCCAAGAAAAGTTAAGGCTTTGCTGTGGAATTTTGACAAGAACAAGCACGGTCACCATAAACTCTCCAAACCAAGCAGGCATACATAACATGTGAAGGAACTTTTACATTTGTGAGGTATATTGTTAAGCACTAATTTCTGAGGACAAAATGAGTATCAGTTGTTCCTAACGCATCACTTGAAATGAAGTCTCTGTAAGTGGACCTGCGGTAATATTTCGAACAACGAACACAGCACCTTCAGAGCGATTTGTTTCCGCATTCACAAGAGCAATTCCTACCATTGAGCAATGAACTAGAGTTTGCGATAGACTGATACATCTTAAGTTAGTTTAAGTCTCTCTAACCCCCAACAAAGGATTTTCAAAAAGAGGAAGGATTAAGGCACCATTTAATGCTGGGTTGAGGGGACGCGGAGTCCATGCACAAGGTGTTTTCCCACACAAGATTTGCTGCGCTGCGCATGGAAACAGTAAGTTGCGAAGCAAGTTTATGAAACAAGGAAAAAGTTAAAGAAGAAAGCAATAGGCAGAGAAAAACAGGGCAACATTGAACCAAGAAAAGATTGCTCTTAACACAAAAAAAAGTTCTTTCAACAAAAAAAAAAGCCTGTCTAACCCTCAGCTCGGGACCTAACATTTTTCCCTAGGAGAGCCAATTCCCATATACACAATAGTTGTATCCCCCTAAGGGTTTGGTGCGTATTAAGCGGTATTGTGTACCAGTTGAGCAGCAAGGCCTTAGGAAGACATAAATTGAGGTTAATAAGGCTAATGAAGGACTACAATTCCCGCATGACGACCGTAATATAGTGGGAAGCATTGCGTACCTTATATACGTATGCTATTGAAGGTGTGAAGCTCATCCAAAGCTGAAGTGCATGGAGTTATACATAGGTTGTTAAACTAAATGGCAACAAACCACAATAAAGAACATAGTGAGTTATTCATGAGCACGAAAGCTTATCCATTCAACAATGATTATGAGGTATTAATGCCATAATCAAAGTTATTTCACAATGATCAACTCACGGAACGTTACAATTTAATAGTAGAATGAAAAAATGATAATATCTGTTCTTTGAAAACTTCGCTTATTTCAACATTTTAAAGAAACAGTTATAATAGAATTATGGCTCTAAATTGAAGAAGCATTATAAACTCACGTTCAAGCTGCCATGTAAAATGAGAATCCCATTGCAGTTAATATCCCAGCACAAAAAACAGTCGCGAATGGATGCACTCAGAGGCGGATATGCAGCCATTGAGAAACATGGCGGCACGATAATTAGATTAAGAACGACTTGCATCACCCTACAATACGCAACGTACACCAAACGCAACAACCTTACAAGTGTTTAGTAATAGAACTAGAATTGCTAACTTTGAGAGTAAGTGGTGCATAGCATAGTTGCAGCAAGAGCAAAGTTTCATCAGGGTTATTGAACATACGATGAACATGATCATAGATAGGTCTGCTAGCCAGCTGTGATTTGACACACTCATGCACACAGTCGGCCAAACCAAACTGAGATCTCCATAGGAGCTGCGACTCAACTGATATGCGTTGTCATCAAGCAAAAGAATATTTCCCAAGAACTGAAATCTTCAAATGAAAATGTAGTTGAAGAAAACGTTCACCTCATTACCAAAATCACTGGCGGTATTCATGCCCATGCAGACAACTACTCTGCTGTATCACTTGTGGTCAATAAATTGTTAAAATTGTTTACAATTATTTAAACCTAAAGAAAGAAATGTTTTCTTATAAATACAATTCATTTACTTCTTAAGTTAGTTCACATTTTCTAACCTGACAATCATAAATATTTAGGATTGCAAAATAGCTTTAAGAAAATGATGTAATTCAAAAGTGAAGAGAAAAAAATTATAAGAACTAAAAAGAGAATAACTCGTATTGTCAAGTAATAAATTAATGAGTGTGCCATTAACAAATATCCAAGTCTATTACTTTCGCTCTTCATTGTTATGTGATTTCGTTACTTCGAAGTCTCTCTCTAGAGTAAATAAACGCAATCCCTTGAGAAGGTGAGAAAATAAACGTAACTCCTGACACATACCTTGTTCAGAGTTACTGTCCGTAATTGTCTTACTGAAGTGTGAAATCCGGACTCGCTTCATCATTATATCAGCGCTCAGAGGAGCATTTTCTGGAAGCAAAGTGCATTAGATCCGCTGTAAACAAAAACGTATTTTCCGCGAGATCGATAGCAAGTGCTGTCCTAGTGCGTCAATTCCAAGCATGTTGGTAATTCCAAACTTAACGCTGCAATTAACGTCGACGACCATGGCCCAAAAGCTAAACAGAACCAGGCACTCGAGTCGTACAGTGTTTTACCACGGGCAAAATTTTCATAAAGTCACACGTCGTTGTAGCGTACAACGTGCTAAACGAGTCGACATGGCTTCGTGCAGTAGCACGTAAGGTATTCAAGTCAACTTATTGGAACGTACGCCGTCAGCTGCACGAAACGACGACGTGGAAATTTTTTCAGAGTAAGGCCTCAAGTACACAACATGTGGAGGACGGGGGCGTTCAAAAGCAGCGGCATGGCGCGCCTGCATGAAAGCGAAAACGCGGCTGAGGTATGGGGCTCCCGCCTGGCATCTGTAAGTCACAGACGAGAAGAGCATATAAGAGCAGCTGATGCTCTCCGCAGCGTCAGTAACTGCTGCTTCACTCTTCCCATCGGAACCCATTACAAGCTCGTCAACAACGTAATATATAGCAATAAATCGAGGTTAGTTGCACGTGAATTCAACCCATGCTATCAATTTAAAATTTTCACTTCCTATTTCTATTTGGCTTCAGATCCATCTGTCTGTACGATGGAAGGAAAATAGATACAAAATATTCTAAATATTTTTTAGAATAATTACATTTATAACTGCTCGAGTTAAACAAAACTCACGAACTTTAAATTACAAATCATTATGTTCTGAGAAGTATAACACAAGTGAAGAGTATGTTTGTTTCAACTAACAATGATAGATTTCCAATTTACGAGTATAATATTTCTACTGCACCAAACTAACCTTTCTCACTGCAAAAATGATGAAGCGTGTTTGCAGAAATTGATTCATTATGTGCGAATATTTCCCAAGGACAAAATGAAGCGCATCCTGGTGGCAGCAGTGCTTGGTGTGGTGGCGGCGTCAGCGGTGCCGGAGAGCGGCTACCACGCGCCTAAGCACGCCTACAAACCGGTGAGATTCCTGTACCGATACCGCTCTCGTCAAGAAAAAGTTATTCAGTTTACTCCACTTAAGCGATTAAAAACAAAAGAGTTCCTCGAGTACACTTTTCGTGGGACAATTTCACAAAGCCTAAGTTGATAATATAATTAAAGTTTTCAAAGCATTCCGTAATTCCAATTTTTGAAAGCACCCTGTAAAAAAAGTTTTGAAAGCAGTCCATAATAAAATGAAAGCGTCGCGTGCAATATTAGAATGGACGAGAAACCCCTATAACAGATCGCAAACTTCGTACGCACGTTTGAATAGCCCCTTGAAATCAAAGAAAAAAATTAAAATTTTCCTTGGGGCTTGGATATCCCTGAACTTTGACTTGTTAAAACCTCCCAAGCAATTAGAGGGCACAGAACTTTTCCATGCTCCGAGTTCCATTTGCCGGTAACAACACGCAACAAGAAAGAAGGCGCAAACGAAGAAATAAACATAACAATCGCGAAGCCATAAACTTAACAGCAAAGATATTATAAAATTCACAAGTTTTTGACGACACCGTAATGGATATCCTCAGAAAAGGTAACATCTGACGACAATTCTTTTACGTTAAGAAAATTCATGTCATGTAGATCATACCAAACCTGACTCAACTCCTCATGAGTAACACTCTACCCAAGATTACTAACAAAATATAGTCATGCATATGGAAGAGTGTAATATAAAATTTGGAGATTTAAACGCCTCGAAGCTTTAAATGTTTCAGAGCTATTCGAAACGGTGACGCGATGACGGAAACGTTAAAAAAATGCATGCAGTGACGTGCCTGAATATCGTAAGCACAAGCGAAATCATTCAACCACCTTAAAGGTGTATAAACTGGCGCACTCAAATTACTATTTTCATTTTATTATATATTAGCTTCCATCATTTCTCAATAAATTAGATTCCGAATTATGCAAGTTCTATTTCTTTTCCAGAGAGCCACTTTCATTAACGGAGAAGCTAATAGAGCAAGGGGAGTTATGAGTATTTTTTCACAAGAGCAGCAAGCTCTCGAACAAGGAAGAAAAGTTGGGATATTTTTGGTACAAATGGCGAAATAGTCAGTCGATCCATTTCATCAATTTTAAACCCCAATGAAGGTACACGGAGGAATTGTGAAGGCAAACAAGACAGGTTGACCACGAATGACAGATCGTTTACTTTAGGCGATTGAAATGAAGCCGCCACAGTACATCCAAAGCTCTCCGCAATGGACACGATCGTGAAATGCATGACCCCAAGGCTCAAATCCATCAGAACAAATAGTTAGATGGCGTCTTCATGAGGCAAGACTGTTTGAATGATGGCCTGTGAAGGAACCATTTATCTGAAGGAACTTATAAACTTATGTGCAGTAAGCAAAATCTAATATAAAAGAAAGCGAAATGAACAAGGGTTGTTTGGAGAGCTAAATCGAAGCATAAATGTTTGATTCGGATAAAGTGATTTATCAGATGTCTAATTGGTACCAGGTTTGAAGCCACACAAACTTTCTCTTTGAAGCATGGCAAGAGCAGACGCTTGCTTTGGAGCACTTCCAATTCTACTGGTACTGGTACGTGTCATCCACGTCGTTATCTTAGGCCAATCGACCGATACTAGTATGAGACAACGATGTACCTCTATGTAATAGGAACGTCGGACAAGAACTCTACTTTCAAGAAAATAACGATTCAAAATACATTACGCGAGATGCAGCAATATTTAATACGTTGTGTTGAGATATTGTAGACGGGCAGCCATGGCTGTGTCTGACGGTCCGACCTGAATCTCACTGAGCCGATGCGAGCAAATGAGGAGATATGCATAAGAATAGAGTTGCCCGAAACACTGACTATAAGTTCACAAAAAGGAACAAGAGTGTGAGACGTAGATGCTAATAAATACTACTGGCAATTTACGCCACACCAGGTGTTCGACTCCCTGCTGTGACGCTCCCTGGCCTAGCCTGACGAGCAAGGTTTCATCACAAAATATTTAGTGCGGAAAATTGTATTCCTAATCAGTTGTTCTCATGTGTTGCTATTGGTAAGTGCTGTAAGTGATATCTTCTGACTATTTAATTATTGTTGGTGCAGTAAAAATATTTCATCTATCTTCATAAAAAGTGTCCGACAAACATTCGATGTTATTTTTCATCTTACTTCAAAATTTAGTGTCTCTCTGAAATATTTACAACGGTTTGTACTTAAAATCAATACTGATCAATCAGTGTTCATTATTAAAAATCTATATTTGATTTCTGTTCCACACCGTATACTGAACTAATACTAAATTTATGCTAAAAAGAGAAAATTTTGATACATAAAATCCTCGAGTTAATTTTACCAGCAATCAAGGAATTAATACCTCTAGTTTTAGTTTAAAGATTAACACTTTTAATGAATAGAGATTGCCAAACTTTTTCAAAACAGGAATCGGTTCTACGTATGATTTGTTTTTGTTCCTACATTCCTTCAATAACTTCTAATTATAGACGAATGGAGGATCTTGTAATTCGCTTAACTCATCATCAGAGCGAAATAGCGCTGGTTAGTTTTGGTATTGCTTACGAGTTAGCTCTATTTACTGTATTGAGTTTTTTCAACCTTATTATATTTTCTATTGCACGACAATAGTTCTACAGTACGTATTACATTTGTGAAATAGCCATAAAACCTTCAAGCAATAAAAGAATTACTGCATTTTCCCGCCCAGCCGCCAAAGCCGTACAACTTCGCGTACGGCGTGAACGACCCGTACAAAGGCATCGACTTCGGTCAGCACGAGCAGAGTGACGGCAACAAGGTGCAGGGGTCCTACACGGTCCAGCTCCCGGACGGCCGCAAACAAATCGTTAGTGCACAATAATAAATAGAACCCTCCTCTTTCAACGAATCTCCTACGAGTAACGTGTCCGAATTGAATCTTCCATCTCTTGGCAAGGAGTAACGGAATTGACTTTCTCTGAGCGCAATCGAAATAACAAAACAGGTTTTGTTTCTGTGGTTGCATTTTATCCTAAAGCATAGTCACCGTCATTTTTACGAACTTTGAATTTGAACATCTATTTTTCAGATTACTTTGATCAAGCGTATGCTTGGTAGAATTCAAATTTGAATTCGTTTAATATTAATTTAAATGAATGAATTTACAGGAATTTAAATGATTATGAGAGAACCAAAGGTAAAAAACGAAAATCTTCGATGATATGTTTTCGAAGAAAAATACTTTAAAATACGTTATACACCTAACAGTCATTAATAAGTGATTCAGCAGCGACAACGAATATAAAGAGGGAGGGTTCATATTAGTAGAACATGGAAGCTATCAATTGACGCTGCATTTATTGAATTTCCAGGTGAAATACATAGCGGACCACGACAGAGGGTTCCACGCCGACGTGACGTACGAAGGCAAGGCCCAGTACCCGCCCAAGTCGGACCATCCGCCTTTCATCGTGCCTCCCCAGAAGGGCTACTCTGCGCACCCTGAACCCTCGTACCAACCTCCACACCAGCCGTCATACCAGCCACCACACCAGCCGTCATACCACTGAACCTCTTGACTCAACTAACTCAGCTCGCTCGCTTATGGATCGGTAACCTTATTTATGAATATAAATTCATCTTATAAATTGCTTTTCATTAACATAATTAGAATGAAGAAATTAGAAAGCAATCTTCATTTTGCAATGCATGTGGATAACGTACATCAAGGATGATACAAAATTAGTTACTGAAAAATCTACAGACGAAGAATAATTTATCGTCTCTCATTGATTCGGAATACAACTTGGAATAATACCATCGACGAATATTTGATTTGAATGTACAGCAAAGAAATAAATATGCCTTCTAGAAAAGAAGTTCTATACATCGGAAATTAGGCACAAGCGCATTTACTGATGCAACTATCGAGCGTAGAGCAAAATGACACACACAAATCATTAAGAACAGAAAAATGAATGAAACTATCTCTTCCTTTCATCTTGAAGTACCCAAACGTGAAGTGTGAGCCGAACACAGGAATTAGAAGAGCAGGAGTGAAATTATCGTGAGTGTTGTGGACACCAAGTTCAACATTTACAGGAATTCACTCTTAGATTTAGAGAGTGGTTGATTGAAAGATTTCCCCAACGATATTTACAAAACAGAGGCAGCGGCGTCAGTAAAATATCTGTGGACTGAAGGAAGAAGATTCAGCAGTAACATTAGAATAGACGAGTTATTTTAAGCCTTTCTAACAGCAACAAAGACGTTCCTATGAGAGGAACGCTCTATTTTGATTGGACTTTAGAAACGGGGATTCCATGTTCAAGATGCACAGAGACAGTAAGTTAGGAAAGAAGTTCATGAAACAAGATAAAAGTTGAAAAAGAAAGTAGTAAGTGTTGAAAAACTATTCTTGAATGAGAATTAACAACTTAAGAAATTCAGGCGGAGAAAAGCAGTTGAACGGCAGCGAAAAGAGTAGCAATACCTATAGAAATATTTTCAGGACCTGCTTGTTAATTGCGAACGGTGGTCAATGGATCGTCGTCACAGTTTAGTTTAGTTTATTAGTTAGTTTAAGCCTCCCTATCCGCTACAAAGGCGATCCAAAGAGAGGAAGGAGGAAGGCCCCATTTAGCATGGAGTTTAGGGAACGTGGAATCTATGCAGAAAGGGCATAGAAATAGTAAGATGAGAAAGAAGTTTATGAAACAAGATCAAAGTTGAAGAAGAAAGTAGTAGGTGTTGAAAAAACAGGACAGCAGTGAACCGAAAAAAGATGGTCCGTAACAGAACAAAAACTTAATTTATTTCAACAAAAAGGAAGCCTACCTAACCCTTAACTCGGGCCCTCACATAGTCCCCCTGGGAGCGCTAATTCCTATAGATACAACAGTTGTATCCCCCTGAGGGGGATCGTCGTCACAAATGTGTTCAAGAAATAAGGGTGAAGACAACGCGAATACAAAAAAATTTCCATCTCAACGGTTACAATACAAATTTCCCGCAATTGAGATCACCGTTGCTGCTTGAAATACAAACATTTCACTGAAATAATTTTATCATGGTCTTCAACCATTCGGGTTGGTATCACACAACTTCTATTTACGAGTGTTTTTTCCACGAGCCAAAATTACTACACGAGGCACTGAATTTGGTTTAAAGTAAACCTTAACGTCGCATCCACCTCTAGCTTCGCAACACACACAAAACACATGCTAGTATGAGCTCCATTTCAACTGCAAAACCGTAAGGTAAAGTTGCTCGCTGGCCGCATGCAGCACCTCACCATAAGATCACCTCTTACATAGAAAATTTGAAAAAAGATGAAAACAAAAACAAAATTGCTGTATTTGACCGTACGTAACTGAAAAATCACGTCCCTAAAGGAAAGAATTAAATGAAAAATATCTGCTCAAATCCAAAACCACGCTGCCACTAAATTCGCTAGAGGCATCACGTGTCACGGACTGTTGGTAACGTTACATACCTAGAGACGCAAATTCGTACCTGCCCAATTATTAAATTTCCTTTGAGATGAGTTTAGGTACAAGAGCCTAAACATAGAGTTTGACCACGATTGGCTGGGCATTTTTAGCGTTATGACGCAATTTTTTCACGTACTAGGATAAGTACTGAAAATTCGGCACAGCGGTATAGCGGCAGATTCGGGAATCACCGAAAAATCGGTACAACGTTTTGATAGGGTTAAGAAGAAAACTGGCTCATAACGCAGAAGAATTTCGTTCGTGTGCGACATAAGAAGCTAAATTTTCTTACAGAACTTTAATAAATACAATGAAAAATTATCCGAAATGTGCTGGCTGAGACAATGTATCTTACTTAATTGGGGAACCGAGCACGAGTTCTCGGTTTCCCGAGCATCAATGACAATTCATCAATTATTCACAGGATGAACGCACAAACAACTTCGGTATTCGAGCACTCAATATTATTAATGACAGTAAGATTATCCGGAGGAGGCAGATACAAAAATCATTGTACTTCATTAACACATGAAAAAGACTTCTATGATTTAATTTAAATGGAAATTCTAGAGCAAGCTCTTCTTGAACCTCAAATCTAAAACCCAAGCATACATGCAGCGCTTATCGACCAGAAGAAGCAAATAAACAGTTTTTTCTCGCAGCTTCTGATAATTTTCCCATGAAAACTGGCAACAATAAGGCAACGTAGAGGTGCATGAAAAAAGACGTCATAAATTCTTAGTCTTGAATAATGTCGTGAGAGAATCTACAGCATAAAGTAAAATAAAAACTTAGAATATTACGAATATTACGTATATATAAAATTAAGTAAGAACTTTAAAGGGCTGGCATTAAAAGACACATGATAAAGCTCAAAAAATTCAACTTGTTAAACCCAAAAAATACGCTATTAGAATGATTTTTAGTAGGGGTTTTCGAATTTCCCTACCGACATTTAAGGTGTTCCAAAGAGACGAAGGAGAGAAACCCCCATCCAATATGGATTTGAAGGAACGAGGAATTTATGCACACAGTGTGTTCCCACACAAAATTTATGCGCAACGTGTGTTCAGCATAGAAACAGTTGAGAAAGAAGTTCAGGCAACAAGACAAAAGTTGAAGAAGGAAGTAGTAGGTGCTGAAAAGCAGGAAAGCAGTGTCCCGAAAAAAGACGGTCCGTTACAAATCGGGACCTCACATTTTCCTTTTAAGAGTGCTAACCCAGGTAAGTTGTATCCTCTGAGGAGATTAGCATTTACTATTTTTTTGGTGTTGTAGAAGATAAAAGAGAATTACCGAAAATGCGTGAAACACCTGACATTCGTTCAACATTTATATACAACCCCGCCAATAAACCAACTATGATCTGTGCAACTTAAGTGACGATAACTCTGAAAGACAAGAATATTTCAGCTGCTTCCCTCTGATTTTATAAATAACTCGTTCCATTTTTCTTGCTTTCAAGAAAATCTAACTAAATAACTCAACTTGTGAAAAGGAAATAACGACGATTCTCTTAGCATGCATTACTTTCTAATACCTATAAACACTCTAATACAATTTACTCTCCAATATAATTTAGGTCTTATTTGTCCACGTAGGGTGGAAAAGTCACGTTATGAAGAAAAATCAATATTTCTAGAAAAAGTAACCCCCATTCCTAACTAGGAAGCCTAAGTGCTTCTTTTTTTCGAAAAGCGGTTTTATTTTCTAGCATGAATAATTTTTATCATTAATCGGTAAATTTGTATGAAGAATGTGAGAAAAGTGCGAGAGCAAGAATGTTCACTAGATATGAATTTAGCAACACGCAAATATCCACAAGGAAAACAACTATGATAAGCTATAGGATAATGTCCAGATGTTTAGCCGGATATTCAATGTACTAATATTCAAAAATGACGTGCAGTATGAGGATATTGTTTCTTTACCGCATTTAACACCTTCTAGACTGCATGGCTATCAGTCCAAATGAACACAGCAGGAAAAGCTTCATTGTAACGTAGCGCCTACGCACGTACCACATCACTTGAAATGAAATTTCGAGAACGACGAAATTACATCACGGTAATAAAAGCTAAAATAACAACATAGTAAGACAAGTAAGACCGCAAAGGCGTGAAGGGCGCCTCGAATGGAGCCTTGGTAAGAGTGATATGACACGTGTGCTGCACGGAAAATTTGGACAACACTTACGCGCCACCGCTGTACCGAGGGTCATTATTAGATCAGCCGACGTCCTTGAGGTCCTAAAAGGGCCTCCAAGATGCCGGCTCCGGGTAATATTAAAACTTACGCCTCTTATGGAAAATGTTATATCGATATTCAACTTTCTTACGAGCATCGTAAGCCATATTTTACTTCTGGAAATTTTATTTCTGATTTGTATTTGAAGTTGGTGTAGAAGTTCAAATCCCAGGAACGTAAATTAAATTCGTCGAGGTAAATAACAGTTGCAAATCTTCAAGCAGATGGTAAGCTAAAAATTAGCTCCTGTAATACCGCACACCTGCAGACGTTACACGAATTCTATGACAGTGATACGTTAGTAAAGTCCTGATCCTTTTAAACATTTGATTTATTAACGACGTCAACCATCTCATTATGAAATCACTATTATAAAAGGAGCCGCATCCGTCCGTCTGTCTGACCCCCTCTTCTAATCGATAGCTTTGATAGCAACAAGGATAAAGCTTAAGAAATACAATAAATCATGGTATTGCATTATTTTTCTGTGGCGATTCAATTCTATTTCACTTGCATTGTGGTATCCAGAATACGCAATCGGCATATTTTTACAAATAGAAATTTTCTTTGGAGCTTTCTCTGTTGAAATTCATCATGTGGCTTTGATATTTTTAATTGATAATGCGAAAAGAAATGTTTTAAATTCGTTTGACCATTAACCTGGCTACCACTTAACATAATAAGGGCCAAGATTTTTGAACTTGAGTTATTATTTTTCGAAATAATTATTTTCTTGAACAGCTTCGAAGAGATCATAGACGACATTTCAGAATAAAATTCCGGCGAAAGAGACCACCATGGATATAAACATGCCCAACCGTAAAAGAGAAGCAGTAAGACTTCGACAGCAAGAAAGACGCCGCAGACTATCGAATGAACAACGCAAAATGGTAAGACGAATCAATGCTACTCGCCAACGAGAAACTAGAGCTAACTTAACCGTTGAACAGAGTTTGAATAATCGCTAATAAAGTTTGAAATTTGATAATTGACAGATTTCAAATGACCCATATTTAACACATCAATTAGTTAGATTGGATAGACAGTAGATTCGATAGACAGTAGAGTTGCAATTCACGGGCATTGCACTAGTTAATATTTAATGATAACCTCTTCAACTTCTGACACTTTTTGTCTCTTCTTCTAGATCAGGATCATGCAGCTATAGAGGAATTCGAGTTGAACAGTTTTCGTATGCAGCTTATCGTCGCCACATATGCGCTCTACACCGTTGTGTATGGATAAAATTCCAAAATTCACCATGGAACAAACGCCCCAAAAGTCAAATCTAACACAGATTTCTCCCAGAAAAATCCATAGAATTCGGATATCCCATGAAATCCACACACCGCAACGAAATGTGAACCAAGTTTTGGAGCAATTGTGTACGGAAATGGTAATTCGAAAGAGTGACATTTCTCAACCTACAACACAGTTACGTCTTCAAACCGCATGAATAATTTGAACATCAACACAAGAAAAGCATGCTGAAAATACCCTGTCATATTTCTATCTTGAAAATTCAATAGAGCTATTTTTCAAGTTCTGGCTGTTTCAGTTCGTTATCTCGCTCAGCGGCTTGTAAATGCTAAATCATGCCTCGCCTGTTTTCGTTGACCGTGTAACAAACAAGAAAACCATACCAAAATCATAACAAGCTCACTATTTTGCCAGCAAATCAACGGTTACCATGGCGATGACAAGGCCTCACAAAGCCCGAAAAATAGCGTGCACAACAGGAATTACGTCTTTCAGCAGAATACCAAATTCCACTGTGACAAATATGTCCGAGTGCACACATCTAAATTTCTGTAACCATTTCTGTTATCTGGCTGAGAGAACACAGCAAGCAGAACTACATTTCAAGGCTAAACCTGCAAGATACAATAAAAAGATAGAAAAACTATATTTTGATCAAATTTTAACTTCGAATTATAGGTGAACTATTAAACTCTTTTTTTCCACGAGAAACCTGCTGATCCCATCGTGAATTGAATAGAGAGGAATGCAGCGCAAACATAAAACATTGCCAGAGTTTCAATACAAAACAAAACCGACGAGAGAATAATTGCAAAAGAATTGCAAGTATCATTAGTCTCAGGTTACGGTATAGAAAATTCACCAGGCAATGCTATCAATATATCTACTTACCTAATAATACCCTTGGTGTGTTTATTATTTATATGTTTGTTTGGTGTCCGCTTCTTCTGTCACTCTGTCACGCTCCTAGGGATGTCTAATGATCGTATCTGTGATACGAGTCTCACCAGTGCACAAGTACAAGAATACTTTAATCGCGGATACTATTATGATAGATAAATTTATTTAGTACAAGAATATTTTAATCGCGGATACTATTAGTTTGGATAAATTTATTTGTCATCCACATCTGGAAAATTTATGCAAGGAAAATATCGAATCCCGTTATTTTTGACGGGCCGTGTACCCAAGTTATAGAATAAACAGAGATTTTCACAAGAAATTGACCAGGCGTCGGCAAATCCTGACCATAACTTTAGAGCAAGTACCTTTTATTTTCATAACAAGGTACACTGTTTACAAAGAAGGAATTTGTAGATAGTTCACTAAGGAATTTTTGGTAGAATGTGGGAATGACTGAACAGCTTTAGCAAACCTATCGTGAAGCACAGAGAGCTCTCAGCAAAATTTCTTCACCTCGCACAGAAAACGACAGGAAGAGAGAGAAATCCAGGGGAGCTAAATAATGCACTGGGATTTGAGGTTGCTAGTCACCAACTCTCAGCAACGTTGCTTAACGTAGCTTACGAAAATGAAAACCTACTTATATCAGCTCAGAAACTAATCGTCGCAACAAACTGCCACAACAATGTAGAGCTAAGTTTTCTAAGGTAACTCATTTCATCTTTAGGGTTGGTAAGTACGACCTGGAAGAGGCTCAAGAACCCAACATTTACTTCTCAAATCGATATGACGTCAAGATACGCTGAATGATGCCTTATTGTGCACTCCTGGAAGAATTCTCAGAAAATTATGTCTAAAAAAGCAAATGGGAAAAGTGCTGATTATAAATTAAGCATGGCATCAATGAAATAATAACACACATAGGAATATGTTCAATACTCATCATTCATCAAAAACATACACAAACGTCTACTCAAAATGTGAAGATAAAAATAAAAACTCTTCACATTAACTAAATATTAAAACTGTTCAATAATCTGTATTAAGGACCTAGGCTTCAAGTCTTTGATGTAAACTTGGCTAGCATCATCTGAAGCAACTCGCTTTTACCGGCGTTGCACCAGTAATATTAAAATTAACGATCTGAAACTATTATGTAGGACAAACACGCGAAACAAAACTTCGCAAAAAGAGAGAATGTGAACGTACGTCAGTTACATTCAAGAGGAAGTACAGCCTCAAACATTTTACGCCCCATTAACATCCTGCACATGTGAAACCTGCAATCTCTTCTGTCTTTTTCCCATAACGCCACCCCAATAACGCTCCATCGACCGTAGAGCTACATTAGCAGTTTACGGGAAAGACAGGAGAATGCTTAATCCAAGAAAATCTTACGTCCCGGCTATGAAGAGTCAATGATGTATATCAATCATGACACGCAATACGGCCGAGGCGAGCTGTAACGATCATGGGGAGAAAAGCTCCATATAAAAGAGCGAGCTCGGAAGCACAGACAAGCATTCCTGCACAGGCAACTGCAACACAAACTTCACCCACAACAACCGGCAGCAAGAGCATCATGGTGAGATCTAAACTAGAGCAAAATCTTGAGGAATGTATTTTTATGACTAACATTTTGTGATAGAAGTAACTATTTCTAAGAAGGAAATATAATACGAGAACACAATTCCACGCACCCTATGGAAGCTATTTTTACAGCAGAAGTCAGATACAGGATTTGTACGTAGGATGGATTCAGCGAACTAGATTACGTAACACTCAGTAAAAGCGCAATGGTTTTCATGATATATGCTGAGTCATGATTGAGGCCACGCCTAGAAAGCAAAGGTCCCTTTAGCAAGCACTTTCGGCACAAAATAGAAATTTTTAACTGACTGCAGATTACTTCTTGCAAGCATTCCTTCTTCTACTATTGCTAAAGAACTGAAGTTAATTCAAACGAACACTGAGAGCACAGAGTTATTGCTCTCTTTTGCGCACACGGATTCATAATTATTCATTCATTTTTGTTTTCGTGCGTGTGTCGTGAATATACGATTAATAACTTAACATCAATGAAGATTAAACCTGCTTCTGTTCGACAAAATGAGAAAGCACAAACAAATTTCAGTTGCAATGTTCAAACCAAGGGTGGTTGCTTTCTAGAGTTTATGAGAAAACAGGTATAAGAGGGACGATTTTATTACTTTTCAATCAACATCTGATGCCGTCGCTAGACCTGAACTCGAGACGAATGGCTCAAAAGCCAATAAAAGCTTACGACTGGTCGTAACGAGAGAACGAGACCAAGTTAAAGTTTATCGTCAAATAATAGAGGTAGAAACGTAAAGGTTAACAGATACTTCTCAATCTGTACAAGGATATCATCAAAAAATAGAGCAGTACCCCCTCTAAGAACCTGCCTTGAACGAAATGCTCGACACGAGAAGGCAACATTTGTGATACACGCGCGTTTAATTGATTTTTTAGTCTAGCAAATATTTCATGTTCATTAGGTGAGGCAAAAATAGCTTCACTAAACGCTTTTGAAACTCGACAGACATAAAAACTGCACCTGTTTTCTATAAATACATCACGTATTTATTTCTCGAAATTTAAAATACACACTATAAATCTGAGAAGCTACGAGAAGGACTCGTTTAATGCAGATTTCTCACATTAAAGCTTGGAGATTTCGTACCCTGTGAAGTTTTTAATTTTCACATTATTAATATCACTCACAGCACGCAGTTAAGAAAATAAATTTGAAGACAGTCCTACTAAATGTCTGCTTTTGATAAGTAAAAAAGATAAAAATTAACACTTCTTTGAACTTTTCTCTCCGCAGAAGTTGGCACTAACAGCAGCTTTGGTAATGGCGGTGTCCGCGTCAGCTATGCCGGACGGTGGAGGTTACAAAGCCGTGAGTTGAACTTCACCCGCAGCTGCATAATTCCAGACGCAGCCAGGAAACATGAAATTATGACTTGTAACTGCACTAATGAAAATGCTTCTCGAACTATCAGAAACAAATTAGATTATGTGTTAGTTTAAGCCTCCCTTTCTCGAACTATCAGAAACAGATTAGATTTTATGTTAGTTAAACCGAAAAAGGTAGTCCTTAACATAGCAAAAATAATTTATTTCAACGAAAAGAAGGCCTACCTAACTCTCAGCTCAGGCCCTCACACATTTTCCTCCAGGGAGCGCCAATTCCCGTAGATACAATAGGTGTATCCCCCTGAGGGGCGAATGAGAATCGAAAACTCAAAAAATAGCAACATAACTTGAGGCACGGCGGGGAAAAATATTTTCACTTTATGAAGAAAACTTTTAAATTAGATTGACTGAACCAAACAGTGTGAATTTGGTACTTAGTAAACAATTAGTACACTGAGGCAATAATGAAAGGAATAGAGATTAGTACTGGAAACTAACTAATACTACTATAAATTTTAAGAATCAACTCACTTTTTGGGAAACCCACTCCTAGAAGAATACCTTCATGTATGCGAAACGTTCTCAAAATATCCGCTAATCCGATGTGATTGCATTGCCAGAAGCCGATGCCTGTTGCTGACACTAAGTTTTGATATAGCATTGCCAGAAGCCGATGCCTGTTGCTGACACTAAGTTTTGATATAGCATTGCCAGAAGCCGATGCCTGTTGCTGACACTAAGTTTTGATATTGCATTGCCAGAAGCCGATGCCTGTTGCTGACACTAAGTTTTGATATAGCATTGCCAGAAGCCGATGCCTGTTGCTGACACTAAGTTTTGATATAGCATTGCCAGAAGCCGATGCCTGTTGCTGACACCAAGTTTCGATGTGATTGCGTTGCCAGAAGCCGATGCCGTACGACTTCGCGTACGGCGTGCAGGACCCGTACCAGGGCATCGACTTCGGCCGCAACGAGAAGAGCGACGGCAACCAGGTCCAGGGCTCCTACTCCGTGCAGCTGCCCGACGGCCGCAAGCAAACCGTGAGTCTCGCCAAGTGCACTCCCAGGTCACCGATGAAAACGCCACACACGCAAGTTTTGATAATGCAAATTTAGAGTCCGCTTAACTTTTTGAGTTTAAATAGCGCACATGTATATTACGGCGAGTGATACTTTTTGGGTTTAAGTAGCGCCCATGTATATTACAGAAGGGAGAATCTTTCTGATGATTTTCGCAACCCATCTCAACAATCTCGGAATTGAGCCATGATTTCCAATAATTCTTCCGATTCTTATTTAAATGCACGAGGATATTTCCCATTTCATAATTAGTAACGACAATTTATCATCGCCTTTATTTACGTACCACTATTATTTGCAAGTGAAAACCAACGAATGCGAAAACCAACTCGTATAAATTAAATTAGTTAATATTGCCTTCACCCAAACAACCATGAAAAACACAATCACTTCAAAATATTATGGTGCTACAGCTGAGGAAGTAAGGATTATACCAAGTCACTTTACACGTTCAGGGAAAGTAGAAATGCGTCAACTGAACATGACCGATAGTTGTTCATGAAAAATTGAAGCAAAAATATTTTTACGGAATAAGTTTTTTGAACAGTCGATGCCGCAGGTGCATTGCAATTAAAACAAGTCACTCTAACAGGAAAGTTGATGTGCAGGAATTACAATTAAAACAGGACACGTTAACAGGAAAGTTGATGTACAGGTGAATTACAATTAAAACAGGACACGCTAACAGGAAAGTTGATGTACAGGTGAATTACAATTAAAACAGGACGCGCTAACAGGAAAGCTGATGTGCAGGAATTACAATTACAACAGGACCCGCTAACAGGAAAGTTCATGTGCAGGTGAACTACCGAGCTGACCACGACAACGGTTTCTTCGCGGACGTGACGTACGAGGGCAAAGCTCAGTACCCTCCCAAGTCCGACAAGCCCCCCTTCGTGGTGGCCCCCAGCAAGGGAGGCGGATACCCTGCCCCCCAGCCCTCCTACCACTAGCCGCGCCGTACCTGGTGGGCTTCTGAGTTGCTGCAGGCGGTGAGCACAGCACCCAACACCCGCTGGCACTCACGCGCACGCCAGCGCGCAGTGATCCTTCTATACCTGCACACGCTTCACCCTCTCTGTTCCACCTCTTAAGATAATATTTTAGAAAAACAACTTTGAAAGAATTCAATGAAGCGATGAATGAAATGCAGTGACTAGCACTGCTTGTAATGCATTGATAAGAACTGTTTTTTTTTGTCTTACTTTAGTCAATTTCCACCGACAAAAAAATGTTCGCAAGAAGTACACTAGATCCTAACTCAATTCAATTTTCTACTCTTACCATGTGGTAAGCAGCATGGTAAGTCATAGTTTTCAACTTCAAGGAATATTTTCCCGCTAATCAGCACTGCAGCAACGATGAAGTCAAGCACGGGTAACCAGCTAGCAGATGTCGTCAGCCGAAAATGAACTGAAAGTCCTATTGTAAAATTTGTGTTACTTCGTTTTATTTTGTAATAAAAATGAGAATAAATCCATTGTATTCATTATTAAAATAACCTCAGCAGCCAATTTTACCGAAACTGAGCCACAACTTAGTTTTACGACATAAAACATAGTTAAAATTGAAAAAAATATGCAGATACGATGATGCTTCGTAAGATCATTTACGGATCTCTCTGTTGGCGCTTGCGGGAAGCACGCACAGCTCAACACCACAGCCCATGGGGCGAACACTGACTAGCAAAAGAAAGCGTTAGAAAAAGAATATCGCAAAATTGTTCATTCCACTTCACAAAAATTAAACTGGAAAAAACTATTTGGCTTGTCACAAAATATGAACAAAGAGAGTTCATTGATACAAATTTCAAGTTAATGTATGCCTCCCTAACCCAAACAAAGGAATTCTCCATAAAGGAAGGAGGACGGCACCATTTAGAATGTAATTTAAGTGAACAGAGAAGCTACGCATTTGGCGAGTCCCTATACCCTGCGCATTGAAACGAGTTAGGAACGAAGTCCATGAAACAGGACATAAATTGGAAAATAAATAAAAAGGTACTGAAAACCAGCCGTGAATCGAAAAACACAGCCCGAACAAAAAACCTACTCTATTTCAAGAAGAGGAATGCTAATCAACCGTCAGTACGGGGCCTTACCTATTTCCGCTAGATAGGAACTCTAATTTTCGAACTGTTTTTTTGATGAATAATTGTATTCTCCCGAGGAAGTTTATAAAATCAATGAAATTGAAGAATGAAATAACTACAATTAAGATTTTTTAACATGTGTGTGACGTTACTCAATTATTATTATCATTAAATAAGTTAGTTTGAAATTCCTTAGCCACAGATTAGATTATTAGTTAGTTTACGCCTCCCTATCCGCTACAAAGGCGATCCAAAGAGAGGAAGGAGGAAGGCACCATTTAGTATGGAGTCTAGGGAACGCGGAATCTATGCAGAAAGGGCATAGAAACAGTAAGATGAGAAAGAAGTTTATGAAACAAGATCAAAGTTGAAGAAGAAAGAAGTAGGTGTTGAAAAGACAGGACAGCAGTGAACCGAAAAAAGATGGTCCGTAACAGAACAAAAACCTATTTTATTTCAACAAAAAGGAAGCCTACCTAACCCTTAGCTCGGGCCCTCACATAGTCCCCCTGGGAGCGCTAATTCCCATAGATACAACAGTTGTATCCCCCTGAGGGGACTATTCCTTAGCCACATCAGAAGCGATCTCAACAGAGCGAAGAGAAGGGATTAGATTAGATTAACCCCTTCCCCAACAATGTTTTTGATAAAAACCTTTCTTTTTCAGACTAATTTTTTCATTTTGGTTCTATATAGTAGAACCTTACTAGTCGAAAAATAGTCATTGTCTGATGAACTGGCAGAGTAATCAGAAGTATTCAAGCTTCTGAAGGAAGGTTCATATTCACTATCTTTCGTTGAACTAGACATTTGCGGTATAACACTTGAAAATGCTACAAAGAAATGAATGCGAATGTGGAATCCGACGACAATCCGACGACAATGTCTGTCGGAGCAAGTCTAGTAACAATATCCTTGAAATCCCACAGCTCTACCCTATCGCCTCTGCCAGGCGTACGATTTGACGAGAATAGTCGTTTCACACGTAGAATGGCTTACTAATGCTTAAAATCGACGAGTATGTACGTGTGTAGCTGGTTTTTGAAGGTAAAGCTTTAGACGAGTGTTACGATACGAGGCTGGGCCTTTCGGCCTCTTGTTACCGATAGAGGAATTTCAACCTCAAAAGTCGAAGAATGAAAAAGAAATTAAAGATGGAAATACACAGAAAGAGAATGGATGACAGAACAGATGGAAATTAGAAATAGCAGTGTTCGCATAGTTGCACCACGAGTTTACCTTAATTTATCAGCATGGGTAATGACGACAAATTTTGAAAGATTCCACATATTTACTTTTATTTACCGTAGAACACGCGAGTTAAAAGGTGATACTTGGCAACAAACACTCTGACACAAAAAAGGCAACCACAGTGAAAAGTGTACGCTTCGAATCATGATAAGCGCCCGCAACGGTTGCATATTTTATACTGCACAAAATTTTCATGATGACTACCGAAAGAAGATCTACTCACAATAAACCAGAACAAGAAAATAATTAATAGCTGGGCTAGCGTACGCACGAAATGAAAATGGGAGACAACATAAACAATAAGCCCTTGACTCACACAAGGCATCAAAAATGTGGAATACTTTACGCTACGCCCAACGTGAAATTCTCAACATCACACTTCAAATGAATCAAAATCACTCCGAACAGCGCGCCATTCACAACACTTTTCAATGTGATTTCTGTTTCCAACTTGCACTTTTGTAATCACTAAATTGAATTCTCAATACCACAAAATCACCCTAGCTCTTCTGTGATGCGTCGTTGATGTTAGGCGAACTCTGCTTCCACTTAGGGCTTGAGGAATATACGAATGTTCCGGCTGATCAATCTCGACACTCGCCGCTGCCCCAATGCCGGCGGCTGGCTGGTGCTGCCTCCTGTCTGCAACGCGTTCACCGCTCTTGAGTGCCGAAGGAGCTTGATCGTTGTAGCTTGAGCAGGACTGATGTGTGTGACTGCAGCTTTCGTGATTACGTGGTTCCAAAGGGATGACGATCGTCGCTGCGAAGCTGAGGTGCTTCGAGCGGATTTTTTTTTTTTGCTGCAAGTTGGCCCTTCGATGGCTGCTGTTTTTCCGACTTTTTACTCGTAACTTCGATGTTTTCACCTCACTCAGATGTTGAACTGTTGGTGCTTTTGCTCACTGCACCCCGGCAATGCCGGCGCACTCCGTTTGCGTACCCGCGCTGTATTCACGCTGCGAAGCCCAGCAAAAATCTCGCGTAGATCTCATCAGCGCACACTTGCACCGCTAAGAATTTCTTGTTTTTGCAAATCTCGATGCTCAAGGTGTCATACTGAAATGTTGATATGCCGGGGTGCACCGGCGAACCTGCCGGCGCCCCCAGCCTCGCACTCCAAAATTCGTGCACCTCTCCTGTTACGTCACAGACAGAAAAGTCCTCCCGATCCTTCCTGTGTACTGCTTTTATGTGTTCCACCTTGTTCCTTCTAGAATATTCTCGAATCTTCATGGTTATGAAGACAGCATTCTAATCCTGATTGGTGGAATTCTCGCTTGTTCTGACGTCTCGAAATCTCATTGGTGCGCGCTCAGGCACACCCACTTGCCTGATGCCTTCCCTAGCCCTCATTGGCTTACGGGATGCGGGCTTGTGTTTCGGCTAGCCCTCGCATTCTTCTAGGCTCGTTCTCACGCCTACGCGCACCGGCCTCAACGGTCTGACATTCCAAAGATCTGTCGCAGCTTTTACCTCAAACTAGCCTAGCAACACATTGCATTATTATAAGACATAAGATATTTCACTACACGAGTATACTCGTCGACGACTGAAAAAATCGCATTTTGTGAAGACTTGTATACACGTTTCTGCCGGGGAAGGGGTTGAAGGTTAGTTTAAGCCTCCCTAACCGCTACAAAAAAGAGCGTATCAAAGAGAGGAAGGAGAAAGGCGGCATTTTGTATGGAAATTAGGGAATGCGGAATCTATGCAGAAGGGGCATAGAAACAGTAAGTTAGGAAAGAAGTTCATGAAACAAGATAAAAGTTGAAGAAGAAAGTAGTAGGTACTGACAAACAGGACAGCAGTAAACCGAAAAAGGTAGTCCTTAAAATAATAAAAAAAAACATTTAATTTCTACAAAAAGAAGGCCAACTTAACTCTCAGCTCGGGCCCTAACACATTTTCCCCCTGGGAGTGCTAATTCTCATAGATACAATAGTTGTATCCACCTAAGTGGGACAATCAGGCATCGACTTTAGACAACCAAGTAACCTGCGATCAAAACAAGACCCTGACCATAACGTTGAAATATGCTTATTATGCACCAGTCGAAAAATAGACCAGCTCAGTAACTAAGAGCTTCATCAAAAACCATGAAACCGTGAGAAAAAAAAAGTTGAATTCATATTTTGTATACAACCAAAAGTGATTTTAAAACGTGGCATTTATAAAGTTGCAAGGAGCCGAAGAATACAATTAAGTTGGTTATAGAACATTTCGATAGTCGTTCGATTTTTTCGGTTAAATTATACGGACCCTGGTTCCGGTGTTTCAGTAAAACATGGAGAAGAGCTCATGAATCATGCGTATTCGCGCATAGCGCTAAATTGCGAAAACGGCACTCAGGCATCTATGCGAGCTCTTGCCGAAGTTTTACCACAAAATTTCTATAAAGTTTCATACAGTTAGCGACGAAAATATTCGTACACCCCTCGTCTTTGAAAACTTTGTAGAATTACTCAAAAACTATTGTTGCCACAGGCAAAAGATTTTCACAGGGATGAAGCAGATATTAGAGACAATAATACGAAGTTTCCAGAACAAAATATTATTTTTTTGAAATATTCAACAAGCTGAACTTTAGAAACACGAAAAGACAAAATTATTCATACAATTGAGGACATTACATTTCATTGAGAAGTATTTACCGTTATACTTGTTTTGTTGAAAAAAAATTGTGGCTAAAATGTTCTTGAACATTCTACATGCAAGATCATTCTAGAAAATTGTGCCAGAGCTAACGGAGAGCCAGAGGAGTAGAACTTTGTCATTCGTACACCAGCGCCATAATAGGAAAAACTAAGGAACTCGGTGCGGATCTCAGACAGAAGATTATTGACAGCCACAAAGCTGGAAATAGTTATGGTGACGTATCTGAGCGTTTGAGCATCCCAAGATCTACAGTTTAATCTGTTATAAAAAGTTTGCTAAGTTTGGTACTGTAGATACGTTGCCTGGGCGTGGTCACAAACAAAAACTCTCGGTGAGAACTTCTCGAAAATTGTGTCATGAGGTCAACGCTAATCCACGAGTGAAGCTAGACAACATTGCCGAGAGATTGAACACTCAGGGAACTAGCGTGAGCAATCGCACAATCCAGCGCTGTCTGAACAAGGAAGGCCTACACGAACGCTGACCTCGAAGGACTCCACGCCACAAACCATGTCATGTTGCTGCTCGCTTGAACTTTGCAAAGTCACACTTGGATAAGGACAGAGGCTTTTGGGAGAGAGTATTATGGAGTGGTGAAACCAAAATTTGAGCTTTTTGTGGACAATGACGTGAAGAAAGTTTGGCGTAAGAATTTTGAAGCTTTCCTGCCGAAGAGCACGGTGCCAACTGTTAAACACGGAGGTGGATCACTGATATTTTGGGGGTTGTTTTGCTGCATCGGGTACATGAAAATTGGTTGGAATTAAAGGGAAGATGAACTCTGAAGACTATATTTCTATTCTGGACGAAAACCTGAAGGTATCAGCTAATAGTTTGGGACTCGGAAGGCGGTATTTCAACAAGACAATGACCCAAAGCGCACGCCAAGTCTACAACTAGCTGGCTCCAAAGAAATAGAATAAATGTGCTGTCATGGCCTTCGATGAGTCCTGATCTCAATCCCATTGAAAATTTGTGGCAGAAATTAAAAGTCAACATCAACAAGAGAGCTCCAAAGAATCTTCAGGAATTGAAACGCATCGCCATTGAAGAATGGAACAATATTTCATCTGAAACTCCGGAAAAGCTTATCAAAAACTGTAATAAATGACTTTTAAATGTTATGAAGATAAAAGGTCACGCTATTGATTATTAAAAATTTACCTAAATGGTAGATTCACCTCAAAAAAGTGTAATGCTACTCACTGTACGAATAATTTTGTCGTATCGCGTTTCTGAAGTTCAGCTTGTTAAATCTTTCAAAAATAATGTTTTTTTCTAGAAACTTTGAATTATTGTCACTAATATGTGCTACACACTGTGTGAAATTTCACGCTTGTGGCAACAATAATTTTGAGTAATTCTAGAAAGTTTTGAAAGACGAGGAGTGTACGAATAATTTCGTCGACAACTGTACAAGCACAGTATAACAAGAGTCGCTAAAAGAGGCTTCATTTCTCGGAGAGCTCACTAATGTCAGAGGAACTATCAAATAGAATGAACTGTAATGGTGCAATATCACTAACTCGAGATAGCCAAATGTACGATGTGCCTCTCCGAAATCGAACTCATGCAGTCCTCTTAGATAACAAGTTGTCCCCATTCCTTCAAAATAACTTTGGTGTTCCTCAAGGATCCATTCTGGGTCCGCTATTGTTTTCTATTTTCATTAACGATTTCCCTCCAATGCC